>APFE030680744.1:0-12123 GCA_000404065.3 Pinus taeda
GGGGTTTGAGGGGTACCCGTAACCCCACTTTATGGGGTCTGGGGCAGCGCCCCAGAAAATTTTGGTTTTGGACCCTATGTTAGGTTGGGTGGACTCACCTATGGTTTTGTGCATGATTTTAACACATGTTTTTTGGACGTGATGGTTTTCGATCCATGGTAATGGATGCGATGGTTTTTTGGTCCATGGTTTTGGATGCGATGGTTTTCGGTCCATGGTATTGGATGCTTCGGCATGTATAAATATGTATTGTAACATTGAAAGAAAATAATGAAAAATCAAGCTGGTAGTCCCGGTTTTGGGATCCAGGGGAAAATCTCTATGCATATGTGTTTTTTATATGTTATGCTCTCGCATTGTTTATTTTTCTGTGATTTAGAATTCGTATTCAGGTAATTTCTGTACGAGGTTAAAACCTATAGAAATAGCCCTAAGGTTGAAGGCTAAGCAATATCGGCTCGTGAACGATGTACTTTTTAGGATGAATTATGATTCCATTCTCCTTAGATGTCTTGAGAAATCTGAAGCTGAAAAGGTGTTGTAGGAACTCCACGATGGACTAGTAGGTGGACATTATGCTGGAGATTCTACTGCACATAAAATCCTCTGCGTAGGCTATTACTGACCCACAGTATTCAAAGATGTGCATAGCTACATAAGGAAATGTCAAGTTTGTCAAACTGTTGTTGGGAGACAAAAGAAACCATCGTTGCCTTTGCAACCAATCAACATTGACCAACCTTTTGATGAATGGGGATTGGATATAATAGGTGAGATCGTTCCTCACTCTTCTAAATAGCATAGGTATATCCTTACAGCTACAGATTATTTTACTAAATGGGTAGAAGCAGTTCCTCTCAAGACAGCTAATGCCAAACACATCATTGATTTCATAAATCAATTCATAATCACTAGGTTTGGTTTACCTTCTACTTTAATGTTTGATAATGCATCATATTTTTCTAGCAATGCTATGACTGCATTTTCACTCAAAAGAGGTTTTAAGCTTAAATACTCTGCCAATTATTACCCATAGGGGAATGGGTTAGTTGAATCTACAAATAAAAACTTAATCAGAATTATTAAGTAAACCATTAATCAAACTCACAAAAATTGGCACAAGTCTTTGATATATGCTTTATGGGCAGACCGAATAACACAGAGAGCCTCCATTGGCACTTCTCCCTTTAATTTAGTTTATGGGAAAGAAGTGGTTCTTCCAACTCATCTAGCAATTCCCTCTTTGGCCTTAGTTCAATATATTGATGAAGCAAGAACTTCTTCCTTACAACTAAGGCAGCCAAAAATACTTAAGCTAGAAGAGCGACGAGAACAAGCTAAAATAACTCATGCTCATCACCAAGCATTAGTAAAAGCTTCTTTTGATTCAAACATGATATCCAGAAAGGACTTTCAGATGGGAGATCTAGTTTTAAAATGGGACAAGTCTCATGAGGAAAAGGGCAAACATATGAAATTTCAACGAATGTGGCTTGGCCCTTTCCAAATTGCAGAAATCATAGGCCCATATACTTTTATGTTACAAGATTTAATAGGAAAAAGAGAATCTTTACCTGTTAATGGGCAGATCCTCAAAAAATACTTTCCATAGGAGATCATTCTTCTATTTTTGTAGATTAGTTTTTCCTTTATTTTCATAATAAACCAGTTGTAAATGGTTACATTTGGAATTCAAAAAAAGGACAAGTATTTCTTTTAGATTTTGTTTTTTCGCTTGTATAAATAGAATTGTTTTAGAAAATTGGTCATTATTATTGAAAGATACAGTCAAAGGCTATAAGCCTGAAAATGATACTAGTTTGAACCTTGTAAATTTTGATAAAAAGCGACCTTTAGTAGGAATTTGTTTTATATCAGCCAAATGAAAGGTATCAATAACAAAACGAAGATTCTCTGTAGAAAAGCTCTTTCCAAAAACTCTACCATTGTCGTCCAGAGCTATTCTTAAGGAAACAATGACTTCTTCCCCACCTAGGGAATTACGAGCTTCAAGGAATAATTCAATGATACACTTTAACTTAAAGAATAAGAGGTCTCATCATGAGCCGACTTATCATGATCATAGATATTATAGCTTGCTGACTTTGCCAAAACTACATACCACAACAGGGCAACGACTCAAGATTGTTGCAATCAAAAGACAAGGGGTCTCATCACGAGCAAGCTTGTTCAGCAAAGCTATAAATAAAGTGAGTGGCACTGTCATAATTTGGCTACCAAACCAAGGCATTGTTCTTTAAGGATTAAAAGAAAATGAAAGCAATAAGTGTGGATATGGATTTCTTTTTGAAAATTGTATATTTCTCCAAGTGGGATACAGGATCATTGTTGGGTAACAGGTAACCCTGTCGAGGCTATAAACACCTGCTGGCAGTAGAGGCTCTATCTACGACAAATGAGAAAATTTAAAACTGATTTACAGAGAAGGCTTTGTTTTTATCTTTATAAACCAAGTAGTGACTGATGTAGATACAATGACTAGCTCGAGGAAGTAAAAAACCAAAGTTAACATAGAAGAAACAAACTATCATAGACAGCTAAAAGCATAATGTACTTTATCTTTCTATAATAAAGTTTGATTTTCTAGAAAATGTTCTATTTTGGAAGTTTAGAAAATTCAAAAGAAAAGCAAAGATAACTGGTTCTTCCAAGTGAATCGCCAATTGTTGTGGCTAGCAACAACCCCCCTTTCTTATTTAGTTTTATCACTAATACTAAATAAGTGGTGACCCTTATTCAAAAATTAAAAAGATCGATTAATGCTTGTATTTCATTTTTACAATAAAAACTTACTATCATAAACTTAGGAGAATAACCTTGAAAAATCTAAAAAGACTTAAGTTTTACGATAAGTTAGAATAAAATAATTCCTTAAAGAGCGTCACATCGCAAAAAGGTAATGAATGCCTTCCTACAAGCAGAATCTCTAAGATTATGAAATCGTGATGTGAAATCATGCATCAAAAGATCCTCATCGCATCGCATGCCTCAACCATTACTTAAGCTGAAATACCTCAAACTGCCGATATGTGATGGTGCATGTCGCAAATCGCATTCTGCAGAAAACACATTAATGGATGATTACCACACACAACAGATTTGCAATATTACGATTTGCGATATTGCGAAGCAAATCGCAAAATCGCATTATCGCAAATCTTCAGGGCTCGTTGTTCGAGAAAGCTTTTACCATAAAAAGATGCCCGGTTATGCATGTTAATGTTAATTAATGAGTTAGTTGTCAATCATTAATGAAGTATGGTTTTGATCTGATTGAAGAGCCATTTCATGTAAGGTGGTATATTTTATATGTTTTCGGCATTTAAAGCTTTCCCATCACCTTTTTCATATCATTATTCTCACCTCATTTGTAAACTGCAGGAGCAAAGAGTAGAGAAGTATACATAGCAGTATTTAGGATATTATGGGAAAGAAGGGTAAGCTCTGAGTTCTGAAGATAAAGAAATGACGCCCTTATACATGGACACCACCTATAACAAAGATGCTGGTATTACTACTTGGTAAGGCATGTATAGTGTACTTGAGGAAGAAAATCCCAAGGTAATGGAGGTTACGACTACTGCAGGCTCACATGGGTCTTCTGAGGCATCTATTACAGAACTAGCATGTTTGTTCTTGCACCAGATAGCGGCTAGGCCCAAAATTCTTCCATACGCGGACATGGTTAAATGGGTACTAGATAATGCTGATATCACGTATAGAGAATTTAAAGCTCAAAACCACGAACTCACAGAGTCGTTATTTTCACAAAATTTAAGCTTTATATCCTCCAACAAAAAGTGCGCAAGAGGCAAAAATCACACCAGGGAAGCCCAGATCGAGAAATGGAGGCAGTTTCCGGTGCGCGATTAGCGCCTAGCACTAATTGCACATTTCCAAGCAAAACCCATCGAGATGGAAAGCCTCTAATTGCTCAGTCACCTGTAAGACCGGAAATTTGTAGGAAAAAGTGCTAAAGGCGAAAGGAAAAACTTGAACTCTAGACCAGTGGTATTTATCAGGTATATCATCAAGTGGTATGTAGATATCTACCGAATGTACAACATCTACAGACAAGTTGGAGACAAAAGGCTCAAGAAAGGGCAGAATCCATCAAAAGGTTGACCAAGTTGAATTGGGATTCTTACTGGGCATACTTGGTAAAACCACATAGCCAGTGCATGACTCTCAAATGTATAATCAATTCTTCCGAGAAGATGGCGCCAGCACTTGCCGATTCCGTTTTCGCAGGACAACTAAATTCAAACGTCGACCAGCCAACTCTCCTCAAGCAAATGTTGAATGCTTGCAATTACAAGGAACAGATACATAGATAGTTAGTTGTTATTTTTAGTTTTAGATTCAGTTTTAGTTTTAATTTTGCTTTATTTTTGCCTGAAAAGAGGATGGTCATTTAAACCACATCCTACATTTTTGTAGTAAATTATTTTTAGATTTAGTTAGTAGTATTTAAACCCTTCTCATGCATTTAGAGAAGGTTCCTGAAATTTGTCAAAAACTTGTCCTCAGAACATGCACTTTTGCACCCTTCGAGGAGGTTTTGATGAATGAATGGAATAAGATTTATTGATATTTGTGTTTAATATCTACTACTGATGTTGCACTTTTGTACTCTTGGTGGATGTTGGATTAAGAAGAGATAAATCATTATTGCTTGAAGCTCATGAGTAGAACTAGTTATAAATGGTACTTTTATCTCTTGACTATTTCTGCTTATGTGTTAAGGTGATATTCATTTTCAGTTATTTATATATGAATGCATGAATGCTTGAGTTATCATTTGGCACTTCTATATGGTGATAGCTATTTATTTATGCTTAATATATGAGTAGCTTATTATGGGATATGTTTTTCACAATTGTTTCATATAACTTTTTATAGGAAATGGTTTATCTTTTTTGAATGATCTTTATTACGAATTGTTATTTGAAATCATTTTAGATCGCATAACGAAAAGATTAAATCTCGGGTTAGTTTAGAATTAGATATTTTTGTTCATTAGAATACAATTGCATGTTGTTAGATTAGATTTAGAATAAAAGCATTTTACTTAGGAATTATTAGAAAGGAAATATCAATTCTCAACACACACACATATATTGGGAAACTGGTCCCATATCCCCAGTCGGACCCACTATACCAAACAGAAAAGGAGTTGCTAACCAAGGTCCGGACCGGGTGGGTATCCCCCTTGTTGTAGACCCGATTTTCAGGGCTTCAACGCCGAGTTATTACTACCGATTCATTAAAGGATTTTCAAAAATAGCTTTTCCTATGACCTCGCTATAGAAAAATGGGTGTGCCTTCCACTGGATAGTGGAATGTCAGCAAAGGTTTTAGCAGTTAAAGCAATTACTTACTACTACACCAGTGCTAAAGATAGCAGATTTAGAAAAATCATTTGTGGTATGCATAGACGCAAGTAAGGAGGGTTTCGGTGGTGTATTAACACAAGAAGGGAAGGTCATAGCCTATGAATCATGCAAACGGAAGGACTATGAGTAGCGATACTCTACATACGATCTAGAGTTAATCGTAGTAGTACACGTGCTCAAAATGTGGTGACACTACCTCCTAGGAAAGAAATTTATGTTATGAACCGATCATAGCAACCTTAAAAATTTCTTTAATCAGTCTAGTTTAAATGCTCGGAAGGCCAGGTGGAACGCATTCCTGAGCGAATTTGACTTTGAAATGAAGCACCTTAAGGGGAAAGAGAAGCGAGTGGCCAACGCATTGAGTAAGAAATGCATTGCGTCTATGAAATACAATTCAGTTAAATACAATCTAAACTTCCTAAAATCATCAGAGAAGCATCCCTCAAAGACCCAGAATATGAATTCCTTTGGAAGCAAGCATTGAAAGATCGAGAGAGAGGGGAACAATCTGATTATGTTATAAACCCTAACAAATTGTTAACATTCAGAAACAAGATATATGTCCCCAACCAAAAAAATGTCAAACAATTTTTATTGGATGAATTTCATACGAAGCCTTACGCCGCTCACCCAGAATACTAGAAACTATTGTCGGCCATCCGGAAAAATTATTTCCAGCCAAGATTAATGAAGGATGTAGCAGAATACTTATCAAAGTGTTTAGAGTGACAGTCAGTGAAGGCAAAGCATCAACATCTCGTTGGTCTATTGCAGTTGTTACCCATTCCCGAGTGGACATGGGAGACGATCACTCTAGACCTCCTCACAAGATTACCTCACACTAAGAAACAACATGACTCAATTATGTTGGTAGTAGAAAAGTTAAGAAAAACTGCCCATTTTATACTTGTAAAATCCACTTAAAAGACTGTAGAAATCGTAGATATATTCATGAGGGAAATTTTTGAGTTACATGGAATACCCAGGGTAGTGATTTATGATAGAGATGTAAAATGTACATCCACATTTTGAAAAACCCTCTTTGCTAGGTTAGGTACTCAAATTCAATTGAGTACTTCATACCATCCACAAACAGATGACCAAGCAGAGCGAGTGAATCAATTCCTGGAAGACATGTTAAGGATGTTCGTAATGCAACAACTGCACAAGTGGGAGGATTACCTCCACCTAGTAGATTTTGCCTATAATAATGGACATCATGAATCATTGGGAATGAGCCCTTTTTCAAGTGTTGTATGGAAGAAATTTTTAGGTACCCACAGATTGGAGTAGTCCAGTTAATAAGTTAGCATTGGGTCCTGATGTGTTAGCTCAAATGGAGGCCACAGTTACAAAGGTCCACTAGAACTTAAAAGCTTCCTAGGATAGGAAAAATATTTATGCAGATAGGAAAATGACTCATAAAGAACTCCCATTGGGAGATCATGTGTATTTGAAAGTTAAACCCTGGAAAAGTACTTTACAGTGGAAGGGTTGTACCAAGCTGGCACCCCGGTACTGTAGACCGTTCCAAATATTGGAACAAATTGGACTAGTGGCATACAAATTAGCACTCCCTCGCCACATCTGAGTCCACAATGTCTTCCATGTCTCCTTGCTAAAAAAATATGTTTATAATCCTCAACATATAATTAACTGGGAAAATATACAAGTAATAAAAATATCTGATAGGTAGCACTGAATTGTTGTTTTGGTACAATTCTGACAACAAATTGTAAATTGTGTAGGTCGAACCAAAGGAAGAGTTTCTGGTAGAACATATTCATATTCTCGATCGGAGAGAAACAACCTTGTGGAGGAAAGCCATCACCCAATTTAAAGTGCAATGGAAGCACTTTGGCCTGGAAGAGGCTACTTGGGAAGAAGAGGAGACTATGTAGAATTCCTATCTGGCATTATTTTCTTAAAAGAACACCAGAGATGGTGTTCCTCATAATGGGTGAGACCTATAACTCCTTATAATGCACAAACATTTATTTTTCTTACCAAGTTTTACATATTACTTCAAAAACTTTTACTTTACTTAACACAATTTGTTAAAGGATTAAGGCTGGAAAGCCAAAAAAAATTGTTATTTTGTTATTAAGAAATTTAAACAGCCTGTTAATATAATTGAATTAAATAGTTACATAACTCCTTGGATAGTTAGAGACAATTGCCCATCTTTCCTCCCCAAAAAGGGAAAAGAAGAGGAAAGAGGGGGACACAAAAGGCATGAGAGTTTGCTCAAATCTTTCCTTGAGCTGGGCACAAGTAACCAGTGGAAAATAAAACTATGGCTAACAGTTGAACTGATATGTGACTTGAGGTTGAACTATAGTCCTAAAGCCCAAGATACCAGACTGTACTCGCCTAGTAACTCTCAGGAGAAGAAAGTGATCGAAGGGGGACTTTGGACGTAATTTCTAGGTCCGTGGCTAGGTGGTGAGACTTTCCAGAAACAAAAATTAAGTGAAAAACTCTATGCTTATTATTCATTCCTAGAAAAGCATTACTTTTAACTAGGAACAACATATTATTATTATGACTAAATCACTAAGTATATTCTGTTGTTTGAAGAATAGTTATGTAGTAAGTGGATTCCATCATTTATTATGATTAAGTTTTCATGATTAAGGTGAAGTAATGATATGATATTATTAAACAAATGACCAAAAATATATGATGTAATTTTATTACTAGCTTTGATCTGTTTACTCATAAGTTTAGTAAGACAAATAACCTGAAACAATTCCAAGCGACGATAGGAAGAATGATTTCAGAAACTCCTATAAGATAGTTCTTTTACTAACAATTCTGAGAGTACAACCACATAAATAGTTTAAGAATTATAAGAGACAAAACCTACCTGATAACAGAACCATAAATTGTATTAAAATAATGCAAGGAGCATACAGAGCATAAACCCATATTGCTAAAAATTGAACATCATTAAAATACATTCAAATTCGAAGAACAGTAATACCAAACAAAGTATTATGATTTACAAACTGTTTGAATTATAAATACAATAACACAGTGTGGATATCATTTAGCCAGGTTAAAAACCCTTAAATAACCAGAAAATAAAATAGGCAAGCACAGTGTCAAAGAAACCCTCTTGGGAACTGAAACTATTTATGCAGTATTATAGTCTAAACACTAAAGGACTCACCACTTTGACATAAAGCCGACAACCCACCCAAACAATTAAGCTACCAAAACAATAAATTACTTCCAACATTAAACAAGATCAAAGGAAATTCCTCATTTTGCAAGCCACTGGAGGGTTTCATGGCAGAACCAACCTGAAGACAGAAGATGAGTTTTTCTGTTAGGAAGCCACCTGAATCTACCCTTCGATAAATACACATGATAGAGGGTTTTACCTACAAAAGGAAAGCTAGAGGTTAAACCTTTTGGAATGCATAAACCTTATTAAACCAAATGCATGACCAGATACTTCAAGTTCTTTTCTTACTTGTGAAGGAGCTGCACCATGCATGAGCGAACCGAACACATGTAGGCACTATGCAAAAGTTAATACCGTGCCTCTACCTAGGTAGGGAGAAATAAAGGAATTCCAAATTCAAAACTATAAAACCCTTACGTCTGCGGGTGGACCATCCTCTTACCTCGTGACTCTATTGGAGGAAACAAAGTAGCAGTTGGAAAACATGACTGCATCAAAGGTAACAGATCATAAGTATTCATTCAGACGATGAATTAGACCCACATGCAGAATGTGGACAAAATATGCATACAAACCTTACCAGAGTATTTGCCAGAAAACGACGGAATGTGGAGGGTTGGTGTTGCCATGGTATTCTTTATTAATCTTGAAAATAATCACAGAGCCACCATGGTATTCTCCATCCACCTTGAAAGGAGTTGTGCAGCTACATTACATGGTAAAAGTTATGCCTAAATGTGAAAGGCACGGGTCAGGGAGACAGAGGTAGTGCACAGGTTTAGTGGGAAGCACTGGAACCGTCGAATCCATCCACCCTAATTCCCAAGCCAGAAATAAATCAATAGTTAATACCCTGGCCTTCTGGTAGTAGGATAGACTATTAACATTTATGTAGAGCCACTGGTGGAAATGCCTCACACAGCCTACCTTCTCGGTAGTGTAAATGCCACGGTAATCCCGCCAATGCCTTGTGGGGTAGATCCATATAATGGCTCATAAATATTTGCTGGACAACTGTAGCTCAGAACTTAAATAACCTCTCCGATTTAAATCTATAACCTTTGAATGTATATATATCACATTAACGCATTATTGAATTCACATAGAATATGAAAAATATATAGTGAAATAAATTAATGTAATAGTTCAATAAATATTTTTTCTTATTTTATAATTTTGATAGCATTGAGTGTTAGAATGTTCCACATTTAAATCAATAAAAAAGATTTAAAACATTTTAATATATAAATATACATTTAAAACAAAATTTTATAAAAATTATTTAAATACAAAATGGAGAGCAGTTTATGCACACATATTATAATAGCTTTAACAAAAAATAATAATTAAAAATCAATAATTAAACTAGCCTAGATTCATTTTAACTTTTTATCTACAAATCACACAGAAGGATCAATTTTGTTTTTCACTATAAAGAGGTTTTCAACCAAGAGATTTGATCCCTGATTAGATCCAAAATTAAAATAGATCTAGAGTGGTTAATTTAATTCAAAATGGTTTTAGGATAAAAATGTTCCATAAGGGGAAATGAAAAACTATTATTGCTCGGAGAGGGTAATTCTGAAACCCAGTATGAGGGGGATGTGTAAGTATGTCACATCTCCAATAAAATAATAATAATAATAATAATTAATATCCGCCCAAAACAAAAATGAAAATAACCATATAGATAAAAAAAACTACAATACTCCTCGATGGGGTTGATGGATACTTGGAATTCACCACCATCCGAAGAATGACATATTCCATTTTTCATGGGTGGAGGAGGGTAGGTAGTCTACCTTCCCATTATGCTTTGGTTAATGATACTACCTCAAAGCATGTGAAATATCATCCCTCACATTTGCAAAAGGTAGTTAAACAGTGTCGGGGATTCATGGCATCTATGGTATGGTGGTTAAGTAGCGTCGAGCTTGCAACAATTTGGATGGAGTTAGGCTCTCTGCGGAATGAAAATTTGTCTATGTTTTCATTTCATTGGTTCACGTGGGTTAAGTGGCAGAACATCAATCGTTACTCCTCTTGTGGGATTAGTAAGGTAACAACTCTCTCCTTTCCATTATGGGTGAATCTTTCTTTTCCCTTCTTTGGACAGAGGGAGTGTTTGTTGGAGAAGAGATTGCTATTGGGTGTAAGTGTCTTGGATCTAGATAGATTCTTGGTTCCCTATGTAAGGTGGCCGACGTTTTTCCAGCAGTGCTAGGGTTTTTGGTGGCAGTGATTTTGCTCAGGTTGAGGCTCTGGTGCAGGTTATATATTGGTTATCCATTATTGGAATTGTCTGGTTTTTCTTTCCTGGCCACATGATAAAGAATTCCTTTCAGGGTAGCCAAGTAGCTCTTGCATCAATCGGGTTTCTAGGAGAATGGGTATCCTTGTTTTTGCCTGAGAGGTTTTCTTTTGGATTTTCTAGGTGAGGGGTCATTTGGTAGTGTTGGCCTAGGTTTTTTATAGATTCGTGGTGAATTCGGGTAGTGGAAACCTACGGGATTGGGTCATTTCTCCTATTTTGGATGTGGTGTGGAGTGTAGGGACTTCGGTGGGGGTTACATGGTTGGTAGGATGTGTTACTGTTGGGGGCATAGTTTAGGGTTTGACTCGGTGGACATTGGTAATGAATTGGGTTTGTCATAGGCATCTGAGATTTGGCTAGGCTTACAAGATCAAGTCAGTTCCATGATCCTTGAGAGCTCCTTTGCTGGCAAAGATGGAATTGTCCCAGCTCAGAGAGGGGATGAGCAAGATTGCTGGAGCCTAGGATGGCGGTGAGGGTGTCGATGTTGACAATAATATTGATATCATTTTTGGGATTCAATTGCGTTAGGTAAGTCATTCATATATGACCATTTCCATGAGAGGTAGTCGTAACTGACTAATTTCTCATGATTTTTGAATAGTTCACTTAGCACTCATTGCATCGGGTGATGCTCACAGGGGTGAAGAAGTGGGATTGAAACTAGTGAAATGTGGAGAACTAATCACATAGCATCAATCATCACTTCCGGGGCTTGCACCCGGTAACCAGGACTTCCCAGGAGGTCACCCATCCCAGAACTCCTCTGGCTCAAGCGCGCTTAACTGTGGAGTTTTCCCCCACAATCAAGCCCACTTAGCTTGCTACCCCATTTGCAAAACCTTAGCAAGTATTGTGCCTCATGAACCATTCAAGTAGAGATCCCTTGACTCTTTTTGAATTTAAGTATGGGGGTTTACGCAGTGCATTATATTAGATATCATTTTGGGATTCAACTGCGTTAAGTAAGTCATTCACGTATGACCATTTCTATGAGAGTTAGTCATAACTGACTAATTTCTCATGACTTTTTGAATAGTTTACTTAGCACTCATTACATCGGGTGATGCTCACAGGTTTGAAGAAGTGGGATTGAAACTAGTGAAATGTGGAGAACGAATCACATAGCATCAATCATCACTTCCGGGGCTTGCACCTGGTAACCAGGACTTCCCAGGAGGTCACCCATCCCAGAT
>APFE030680744.1:19953-33745 GCA_000404065.3 Pinus taeda
GTTCTTGAATTTTCATGTAAACTTTGTGACTGCATAGATAAATTAAAAATTTTTAATATAATGATATGTATAACAAATACTACCAAGAACAATATGTTATATTTAAAAGAAAATTATAATCTAAAAGTAAATAAAAATAATTCAACAAACTTACTTTTGAAATTCCTCAGACATTTCCTCCAATGATAATTCCCGTGATCTCACACGAGATAATATTGCTTTGACAAGCTTTTCATCCTTCACCACTTGCAATGCTCTCCAAGGTGTGATAGTCATATCTTCTAGAAGTTGCTTCATTTCAGGACTTGATTTATTGTTGCTACATATCAATGGCTTAGACTTTTTGACCTTTTGGTTTTTAATGCTAATGTTCTCCCACATGCTAAAAAACTCATTAATGAACTCCCATATCTCTCCAGTTCTAAATGCCAACTGGAAAATGTTATAAACACATCTGAATAAATCACTAAATTTGCCTCCTTTGTCGCCTTTGGAATTGATTTTCTCTTCAATTTGATAGCCTATTTCCATACAACATTCCTTTCGGAAATCTATAGTAACATTTATCCTATCCCCACCACATTTTTCTTCAAATTCACTATGAATAAATCTAACCCTTTGGATGAAAGTCATAGACATCCTATATTCATTATCTGAATTATGATCCCATGCCACTAACTTTGCTTCTGTATCTGATAAACCAGCATAAATGATACATTTCATTGTCTCAAAATGTGGGTTATTGGGATATTCCTCCATCAATTGTCTTTGAGCTTCTACAGAATGGTTCCCCCAAGCACATAATAATTGTACTAAATACATTTTGATTTATCAAATGCTTCTTTGTTAGGAACTTGAACTGTATCAACAAGAAGCTCATAATTAACTTCATGAGCATATGGATTGTACCTCGTCAATGTCTTCAAGTTGTGAACATGCAGATGGCGTGGCTTTCTGATTTGATATTGAAATTGTCCTTCACTTGCCTTATAGATTTATTTGACATTAAGCTAAAATGTAGGACCACCCTCAATTAAGTTTCTCTTTGTCAAGTTTTATCGAATGAAATTTGTTTTATTTTGATAATGTCATCTTCTAAATCAGGTCGTGGTGTAATGATTTCTCTGCTTTTTTTTAAAGTTTCACTAGGTTTTTGACTGTTGGTAATGACTACTTCAAAATGTTCAACTTTACTTTTCTTTTTCATAACATTCTCATCATTAACTATAACATATTTATTTTTGGGCATTGCTACTTTTAGTCTTTTATGGCTCCTCTCAGTTCCAACGTCATCCTCAATAATGACAACATATTCTTCACTGCCAGTTTCAATTTCATCGTCTTCAAAATTAACTTGTCTACCCTTGCTAGATTTATCCACTAGAGTGTTTTTTTTTTTAATCCCTTGGATGTAGTTTTGTAGCATCATGAATTACTACATTTTTCGTGTTTCCCATATCTTCCTCTGACACTGAGTAGAAATTGCTAACAACTTTCATAATATCATGCTATATGAAATGAATGCCTCCCAACTTAATTGAACAACTTTCAACAAAATTATGCCAAACAAAATATCATATGTCAATAAAAACAAAGCTAAAAAAATATAGTGAGATAGTTACAAGAACACAAAACACAAATATAGATAACAATACTTACGATATTTTGTTTCATCTCATTTATGATTTGTTTACACAACTTTATAGATACCTCTATCATGTCATACAATGAATATGATAATTGTTATTTAATCCTTTCATGTGACTTGAGTAGTTTTGTAAGTATGTAAACAACTTCACTGTCCAGTACTGAACACATATCTATGAATCTTCACATCACGTCATAAATTCCGTTATCATTAGGTATATCAACATATAGATATATCTGCACATTTTGGCTTTTTATTTCTTTCACATACCAAACATTTGATGGAAGTTTCACTTCTTTTGATTTCTTCCAGTATTAAATCATCTTCTTATCATTTGAGGCACTTGAAAGATTTGTAGCCATCAGCTCAGGTGGGGTTCATTCACCAATGCTTTTTGAAGATCCACCTTTAAGAGTCTTTGGTCCACAAAGATTCACAAAAATCTTCTATGATGCCATTTTCCTAAAAAAAAGACAGATATAAATCAGTAAATGACAAAAACATAGTAACTTAAATTAATAACGAAAGTGATAAATGATAATTAATTTTATAAACCATAACAATTTAGAAACAAAAATTAAGAAATTTAATAAATACATCGCCTTGTCGTCGCACCCTAAAAATCGGCTAGCCAATTGAGCCAGCCGTTGGGTCTGGCCCCCTAGCCCACCCTAGCGACCCAACCACTGCCCCCCACCCAACCCTGATGTCCCCACTACCCCATGGATCGTCGAGCCACTAGGGTGGGGAGGGCGGCTGCCTACGGACCGCTGGGGTGGCCAGCTCCCTCGCCCCACCCCGCCGGCCCAACTGGGCCGCCAGGGTGGGGTGAGGGGAACTGCTCCCATGGTGGGGTGGGGAGACTGCCTGTTGGCCGTCAAGGTGGCTAGCTCGCTCGTCCAACCCTAGAGGCCCGTTAGCCTGCGGGGGGAGCTACAACAGCTGCCCCCCCCCCCTTGCTCCACCTGGTGGCACGCTCGCCCACCCACCGCCTAGGTGGTGCGGGGGAGCTGCGGCAGCTACCCTCGCACCACCTTGGTGGCACGCCTGCCTGCGCGGTGGCAGGGCCACTGCCGCAGCTCCCCCCATGCCACCCCATCATCCCACCCACTTGTGGGGTGGTAGGGCGACTATAGCAGCTCCCCCCTATGCCACTCGGTGGCCTACCCACCTGCGGGGTGGTGAGGCGATGACTTAGAGTCGCCCCTCCACCCCGCGGGCAAACAGGTCGTCGGGGTGGTGTGGGGGGGAGCTGCGACAACTCCCCCTGCACCACCTCAGCTGCCCACCTGCCCGCGGGGTGACAGGTCGTTGGGGTGGTGCAGGGGGGAGTTGTAGCAGCTGCTCGCGTGCAACCCCAGTGGCGGTGATGACTTACCCCACGAGCGAGTGATCCATCGGGGTGGCGCAGGGGGAACTATGGAAACTCCCCCCATGCCACCCCGTGGCCCACTCGCCCACCGGTTAAGTCATTGCCTACCACCCCTTGGGTGGGCAGTCTGTCGGGGTGGTGCTAGGGGAGTTGCCTTAGCTCCCTCCCCGGCGCTACCTCGGTGGCCCGCCCGCCACCTCACTGGCTGATGGGGTGGGGAAGAGAGTCGGGTAGTCATCCTCATTGCCCCTAACCTACGGGCCCATTTGGTCACTGTGAGCATTACCAGGCCCACCATGCCCACTGCAGATGTAGTGGCTAAATTTGATCCACAAAAAGTTTTAATTTAAAAAAAAATTAACCTCATTAAACTTATTTAATTTTGAAATTTGCAAAGAAAAAAATTAACTTACCTTTCAAATGCAAGAATCCTCCATTGAATATGTTGTTGATAGCAATGTAGTTGCTCCACAAATTTTCTCCAAGTCTTCTAACGAATCTCAAAAAACCTTGATGTGATGTGAGTAATAGTGATAATGAAATTTATTATATAGGTGAAATTACAGAGATGTTTTACCATACGGTTAATGTGGGTTTAATTTATTTTAAAAAAAATTAACATGTTAATTTTGTTATGGCGATATAGGAAATTATGATAAAGTGAATATTATGGAATTGTTTTACAGTGTAGTGAATGTGGGATTAATTTGTTTTAGAAGGTATTATAAAATAAAAAATAAAAAATAAAGCAATTGTTTAGTAAATATTATATAGTTTAACTATTAAAATAATTTAGGTAAAAGTTTTAGTTTACAATTTTAAATTTGAAGATTTATTTCATAAAAAAAATAGTTAAAATTTTTCAATAAATTGTAGAATAAAATAATGAAGGGAAATACATGAAATGAAATTTTTGGAGGGAAATATTCTGGCAAAAAGTTTTGGAGGGAAAATTTCATTCTCTAAGCTATATAATATCTTTAGGAGAGTCTGTGTTGATATCATTCAACCTCTTCTATTTGAAAGGAATGGATTCTTCTGATAGTGAAGTTTTGCTTTGTAAAGCATCAACATCTTCATCGCGTAACAACTCTAATCATATTGATGAATACAATAGAAATTCTTCCACTATGAATAGAAAGTCAATTCTTCCACTTAGTCCTAATCCTAATGACTATGAGAGCAGCACTGATGAAAGAGGGGATGAAGAATTTCAAATAGATAAAAAGTCACGAATTCCACTTAATCCTAATCCTAAGGATTATGAGACCAATAGTGATGAGGAGCATGATGAAGAATTTCAAAAGAATGGAGTGTCACAATGTCCAATTAGTCTTAATCCTATGGGCTATGACAGCAGCAGTGATGAAGAGCATGATGACGAATTTCAAAAGAATGGAGTGTCATAGTGCCCACTTATTCCTAATCCTATGGACTATGAGAGCAACAATGATGAAGAGCATGATAACGAATTTCAAAAGAATGGAGTGTCGCGATGTCCACTTAGTCCTAATCTTAAGGACTATGAGAGCAACAGTGATGAAGAGCATGATGAAAATTTTCAAAAGAATGGAGTGTCACAGTGTCCTCTTAGTCCTAATCCTATGGACTATGAGAACAGCAGTGATAAAGAGCATGATGACAAATTTCAAAAGAATGGAGTGTCACGGTGTCCACTTAGTCCTAATCCTAAGGACTACGAGAGCAACAGTGACGAAGAGCATGATGAAAATTTTTAAAAGAATGGAGCATCATGGTGTCCTCTTAGTCCTAATCCTATGGACTATGAGAGCAGTAGTGATGAAGAGCATGATGATGAATTTCAAAAGAATGGAGTGTCATGGTGTCCTCTTAGTCCTAATCCTATGGACTATAGAGCAACAATGATGAAGAGCATGATGATGAATTTCAAAAAAATGGAGTGTCACGGTGTCCACTTAGTCCTAATCCTATGGACTATGAGAGCAGTAGTGATGAAGAGCATGATGAAAATTTTCAAAATAATGGAGTGTCACGGCGTCCTCTTAGTCCTAATCATATGGACTATGAGAGCAGCAATGATGAAGAGCATGATGACGAATTTCAAAAGAATGGAGTGTCATGGTGTCCACTTAGTCCTAATCCTATGAACTATGACAGCAGTAGTGATGAAGAGCATGATGAAAATTTTCAAAATAATGTAGTGTCACGGTGTCCTCTTAGTCCTAATCCTATGGACTATGAGAGCATCAGTGATGAAGAGCATGATGACGAATTTCAAAAGAATGGAGTGTCATGGTGGCCAATTTTTCCTACTCCTATGGACTATGAGAGCAATAGTGATGAAGAGCATGATGAAAATTTTCAAAAGAATGGAGTGTCACAGTGTCCTCTTAGTCCTAATCCAATGGACTATGAGAGCAGCAATGATGAAGAATTTCAACTAAATAGAGTGTCACAACCTCTACTTAGTCCTAATCCTATGGATTATTGAAGCAGCAGTGATGAAGAACATGATGAAGAATTTCAAAAGAATGAAGTGTCACAATGTTCACTTAGTCCTAATCCTATGGACTATGACAGTAGCAGTGATGAAGAGCATGATGAAAAATTGCAAAAGAATGGAGTGTCACGGTGTCTTCTTAGTCCTAATCCAATGGACTATGAGCGAAACAATGATGAAGAGCATGATGGAAAATTTCAAAAGAATAGAGTGTCATGGTATCCACTTAGTCCTAATCCTATGGACTATTAGAGTAGTAGTGATGAAGAGAATGATGAAAAATTTCAAAAGAATGGAGTGTCACGATGTCCTCTTAGTCCTAATGCTATGGACTATGAGAGCAGTAGTGATGAAGGAGAGGATGAAGCACTTAGTCCTAATCCTAATGACTATAAGAGTAGCAGTGAAAAAGGATAGGATGTAGCATTTTTATTATGTAAACAGCCACATTTTTAGGACTATGAGAGTAGCATTGACAATGCACATGAGGAAGAATATCCAATAAACATCGAGTCAAATTTTCCTTTTAGTCCCAATTCTAAGGACTATGACAGTAGCACTAAAGAAGGGGAAGATGAAGAATATCCTCCAAGTCAGTATTTGAAAATCCCAACTAATCATAGTGTGGAAAATATTCCTCTTAATGATGATGATCCAATGATGGAGATGTTGCCAAGAAATATTGCATCGAGGAGTAGGAGCAAACCTTTTCGTATCAATGCAATATGTTCTAGTTATACAAGGGGTAGAGAAGAATATCTGATGAGAAGTTCTATGAGCACTCTCATTTCAAGTGAATGTTGTCAAAACGATTGCTTGAAACATATGGATTTCAAATTTGCATTAGAGAAAAGGAAGAGATATTTGTCAATGAATAAAAGCATGCAAAATTCATATTTAGTTGGGTGCATGCAATCTATATTGTTAGGTTATGATTATCATATTGGGTCTTTATTTGTCTGTAGAAAGTCTTTCAAAATGTTTCATTCAATGGGGAATTTTTGTCTCTCGAGAATTCAAGAAAATTTGGAAAGGGATCCCACATTCTATTCAGAAGTATGTCATAAATGATAGTTTGGGCCATTATCAAACACTGCAATGTCATGGATGAAAGATTTCTTTTCAAAGCATGGAAAGTGTATGTCAAATAGAGAGACAATACATATTCCAGATAATTTTTCAAGATGAGAAATCTACAACTTATATAAAGAATATGCAGAAGGTGTTGAGGGACATGGTCACTTATTACATATCAATATTTTGTGAAGGTATGGAAGAACGAATCCAACAATGTCCATATTCCTAAGAAGACAAGGATGGGGATTTGTAGTACATGTGCTTCTCTTAAATAAAAAAGGGACAAATGTGAAGGGTCAGAAAGAGGTAAGAATTCATAACTTTAACTTTTAAAATTGTATAGTCATCAACTATGAAAACGTATTTCTTAATGGCTTTCTTTTATGTTGTGTAGATTCAATTGTCAAAGAACTTTAGGAGCATCGTGAAAAACAAACAAATGAAATGAAAAAGTTGTACAAGCATCGAAATAAGTGTTATGATAATCCAAATAAATATTTGGGTTTGATAATTGATGGTATGGACCAGAAGAAAACACTTTCACCACATTTTGTTCGTACACCCAAAAATTTATAGGAGGAAAATTTTATTCAGTATCAATTGGTGAGTTGTATGGTCTTCAATGGGAAAATGTTGCCAAGGGTGTACTTCACAATGATGCAAATTTGATCATAACCATAATTCATGATGTGCTTTCTCATTGGCTTGGTAATCTTCCTGAAGTTTTGTATCTACAATTGGACAACACTTGTTGTGAAAACAAAAATCAGGTTGTTTTTGGATATCTAAACATGCTTGTTGAATTGAGAAATTTTCAGAAGGTAAAGGTTGGTTTCCTTCTTGTTGGGCACACTCATGACCATATTGATCACATGTTCAGTCGTTTTTCAGTCACATTGAGGAGGAAGGAAGCTGGGAGCTTGCCATCATTAATTGAATGTATTAGGAAATCATACATGCCAGAGCCTACTTTTGATGTGTTGGAAGAAACTGTTGACATGCAAAGGTTTATTCTTGGATCATATGGTGAGGGGAAATGCATTGAACAACTTAATGACATTAGCTTCCAACATCAATTTCGTATCAAAAAAATTGATGGGAAAACACTAATATGGGGCAAGAAGTGTTCAACTACTGTAGAATGGGAATCGTCATTAGGTTTGCAATTTTTGAAGCTCATTCCAGATCATCCAGTATTTGCATCAAAAATATTGTTATTACAATCAGTTGGTGAAGTTCATAATGCACACAGAAAAAATAGAGATATAAATTATTCTGATTGCCTAGAAGAAATTAAAAAATGTATTAGATATAGATATGAGTACTTTGACATTACTAATTCAGTTTGGTGGGAGTCATTTCTCAATAATCAAAGTGATATCATTTCAACAACAACAAATGAAGATATACCTTTGAAAATTCCATTTTTTGGCCACAAAATTTGTCGAATGAACATGAGGAAATAAACATTGTTGAACAACAACAATCTCAAGGTATTATTAATTCTTCACATGAAGAGGAAAGAGAGATGTATGTTGGTTCCATAAGATCTCATGCACAACATGAAGCCATGGAGGACCTTTACAAGGGTTCAGTACAGGATATTGAGGAGGGTTGCATGATCGTAGTGCTAGCAGATGGAGATCCCAATGGCTATCCATTATGGGTTGCTAAATTTATAAAGGTATTTATAGAAAATGAGGATGTTACAAGTGTTGAAGTACATTGGTATGCCACAAATACACACCCATTCAATGGTTTATATAAGCCAGAGATGGTAGTTGACAAAAAAATGGCAGAAAGAGAAGAAAAAGGGTACAAATATAAATCGTTGCCGCACAGATGTATTAAAATTGGAGGATGTTGAGATACTTGTTTATGACTTCAATTTAACAAAGAGAGGAACTCTTTGCTTCAAGATGATAGATATTCTGAAAAGGTTGTTACCAGAAGGAATAGTGTTGAGATGGGAGTCTGCTGAAACCAGTCGTAGATCTAGACGCATTTTTAAACTTGAAATGGTGGGAATGCATGTGGACTCAGATGGGGCACTAGTTGATAAAAGAGAAGAATATGGAACATCTTTGTCAGCATCCAGTCACTCATTTGAAGATGTGAATTCTAATGGTGTGCAACAAAATATGAGTGATTTCGAATAATTGTTTAAGACAGTTTATATAACTGATGTATGCATCGTATCTTGAAATAAAATTTTTGGTTTCCATATGGTGTTAAATGAGAAATTATGAGTCATTTCTATGTTGTTGGATTATATGCCTTAATTATGATAATTTTAATTGTTTAGAATATCTACAATTAAACATTAAATTAGAGATACAATGTATGTTTCATTCAATATACAAATAATGACTTTTGAATTCATTTAGTGATGTAATTTGTTCATAATGTTATGGTTTTTTTATTTTATGGTTGAAAAAATTTCAATTTCTTTTGTATTTAGCATGTTATGGTTGAGAACATGTTGAATTTATACTTAGGAAATAAAAATGCTATTCTACCAAAAACATTAGTGTGGGTTTTTCCTCATAAACGGCTTTGTTATCCACACTAAGAATTTGGTTTTACTAGCATTTTTTTTTAATTTTGAAGATTGATCCTTAAAAAAAAATCATCGTTCCAATATCATCACTTTTTCGTTTTCAAGCTGTATTTTGCATGAAAATTTCATTTTCACTGCTATTTTTAAAACATGTTCAAAATTGTCCCTAAAAAAAATCATCGTTTGAGTATACACACTTTTCGTTTTTAGCACTGTTTTTGATGTTTTTTCAGTGTTTTTTTGCCAGAGTTCCCGTTTCAAAGTTTACATTAGTAGGTTCATTAAATGTTATATTATGAGATAATGGCTTCAAAGGTTTAAATTTCAATATTTAGGGTTGTATATTTATATTAGGTTATAAAGGGTTTAGGGCTTATGGGTTCAGGAGTTTAGGGGTGTGGGGAATTATTAAATGTTAGAGACCATATGTTACTGACGATGAGGATTCAAGGGTTCAAGGGGAAGTAGGGATTACAATTTACAATAGGGAGTTGGTATTACGTTTAAGAATTATGATGATTGATATGGTATGATGATTGGCATGTTGTTTGTTCTAGTAGTTTCTAGGATTGTTGCTTCTATTATCACATCGTGTTACCAACATAATTTCATCTCCTCGAAATTTTTGTTATAATATTGTCAAATTATTTGTGTGAGTTATATTTGAGTCTCAAAACCCTCCTATATTGTGGACACATGCATGTATAACGACGTCAAATATTAATGCATACAAGCACAAACCAAAAAAATTCCAATGTTGGCCCCATTCAAGATCACCTCTATGGAGGGTCAATTGATTAAATCATAAATTCCATTGATTTCTAAATGTTAAATGAATTGGAATTTTACTTGATCTTGAGAGAATTGAGACAATGGAACCCATGACCTCTTAATACAAAATTAAGGTGATTTGACAATAGGTATTTGACCTATTTGAGTTGATGGTATAGACCTGAATGAGCTTCTCTTGGTTTCAAGAATAATATATTCTCTACTGAACAATGCAAACCATGTGAAGGTGAAAGCTCATATGTTCACTCCCCCCAACATCACTTGCAATTCCCCAATACCCAATTTATCTACTTTAAAATATTTGAAAGAAAGATAATAGGAATCATGAATAGCTAGAAACTAATGAAAAAAATTAAGGTAAATGATAGAGAACAAGTCTACTAAACTCATATAAACACATAACTTCGTGTACATTTCAACATTTCAATATCATTAATATTATTATTCACCGAGGTCAACATCTATGTCATCCAATTTAGAATTGATTTTGAAAGGATTGGTCATATGAACATCATCATCATTGTCATCAATTTCGATCATGTCACTGTCTATATCATCATGAGGAAGATTATCTCCTACGTTTGGTTTCACTTCTTTAAGTTCCTCATCTGACAATAAATTGTTGATATGACCTTCATCCAGAACAATGTCTCATTTAACATCTTATTGAACATCCTTGACACCTTATTCTCATAGTTGAATGAACTACTCCTCTACATCATCTTCTTATTCAATATCATCTTATTCCACTACATTATAATTTATTGGCCTTCCTCTTAGATCATATCTAACAACATAAAACCAATCCCCTCCACTTGCAACATATGAGTAAAATACATATTCACATTGACTTCGAAGAACATAGGGCTCTGATCCTGGAAAAATATTCATTGTCTTAATCATGGAAAATGCATTAACATGCTGAATAAGAATTCTATCAGGATCACATTCATTCATTCCTAGCCTATACTATTTGACGTCCAACAAAATTGTTTCAAAGGATTTAAAATCACACTTAAGTATGTCTTATAAATACCAATAGTATCGATTTTTAGAGACTAATGGATTTGTGTCACTTCTAGAGGAAACATTATTAGAATAAATATTGTAGTAATCCCACTATAAAAGTTTTTATCTTTTCATCCCAATTTTTGATGCGAAATTTGGGGCCAATGCACCACATAACCTTGTAGTGTTTCAACTACAATATGACATGCACATAAAAATGCATTGTGAATTCATAAACATATTCATAGCTAGCAATTATGAAAATTAAGAAAGAAAACATTCCATATACATCAATATAATATCGAAAACAACTAAATAGTATGGTTGGATATGCTTGCCTATTTTTATTTTAAACCGTTGGATAAATCAATTTCCCTTTTTGTGAGATTGGTGATCTCTTTCATTGCGCTGTTCAACTTCATTGATCGAGATATCCACACCACCCTATGATAAGTTACCATCATTATATTCCTTACATCATTTAATCCCTACCTTCATCCGATCAAGATTGTTTTCAATATATAAATGTATTGCATCCCACTCTCGTTGAGTTGTATTAAAATAAATAAATTCACATATAATTATTTTCCACCATATACCTTCAAAATAATGGATTATGCAGGACCACTTGCATGTCACTTTCCTCATTCTACCTTTTGCTAATAGGTTCTCCCCTTCAAATTTGTTGATGGAGTTGATATTCCAAATGAAATCAACATTAATAATTGGAGAAAATTTAGGAATTTATGGAGTAACATAATCGTGGTTTGATATAGCATATATCCCTCTACTGTAGAATCCACATGAAATTCTCTTTATTTAACCAAATGCTTTACTGATATTAAGTGCCTCTCAACTATCAACATTGACCTTGTGTGTACAGGTCCACACTTTTCAATCTCCTCAACAAGGTGTATGATGTAATGTTCTTGAGCATTTAAAAATGTTGGAGGTGGATAATTCTTCATCTCACACAGTATATGAGGAATTTGTCTCCTCCAATACTTAATTTCTTCTTTATCAATTTCATTAGATGAAAACCACCTACAATTGATGAAAGCATGGGTTTCAACAAAAAAGTATATATAAGTAAATTAAAATTAAAACATGTGTAATAAAGTATAAGTTGCATGGCTAACTCAAAAATTAAATTACACTCTAAATACAAATGGCCACTTACCTCATGTATTAGTCAAGCTGATATATAACTTGTTTGACATTGTTGTCAAAATTACCTGGGAGAGATAGAGGTAATACATATTATAATAATAAAATTGAACATTCATTATTTGTTCCTAGAATATAGAATAAAACACTAACAAATGTTTCAACAATATACAAATATATACACCAAAATAATTATCTTAATCAACGTATGCTAATCATGAGTTTTTACCCCACCTAATTTACCTTTCTTTGTTAAGATGTTTTTATATTTGAAGAAAATCTAGTGGGAATTTTTTTTCAATGACCTATTTTATGTCCTTGCTTTGCTTCTCTGTCAATAACGATGGAAGGGCACTTATATTTTTTGTCTCCATCATTATTTGAATAAATCAGACTTTTTATTGCATGATTAGCCTCCTTAATGTCATTACAAATCTTGAAAAAAAATCTTTGTCACTCATTCCATCTAAGATTCACCATAAAGTTTATATTACATTCTTCCTATTTTTCATGTATCAAATAAATGAACAATTTCTAGGAGCTCATAATAGGGAGCCTATTGAATTGTACGAGATAACTTTTCATTCCTTGCGGAAGCACCCCAATATTACTTCTTTAATGATCATGACCTCCAATGTGAAGCATAATTATAGATATTATAACAATGCTTTTCAATTAGTACAATGAGCAAAATGCAAGGAAATACAAAATATTCTAAACATTTCATATATGATACATATATGATTTGTTGATCCATACCTTGATGATTAATTCTAATATGTTATAATTGCCATAGATAAGTTGTCACGATTTGTGCTTTTAATCTAGTCTCTTCTTTCCCATTAAATAGATGTTTTCTAGTACTTCCACACATATGGTTCTTAGAGAGGAATTGCCTATACTAATGAAACAACTCCTTTCCTAAACTTATAGAATGACAAGCTTTCATCTTAGGACTAAAAACTAGACATGAAAAATTACCCTTTGTTTGAAGACCTACAAGAGTTGGATTAAATTTTTATACCAATTATTTGAAGTATGTTAATTAAAAATGATGCTTGGCATGGAATTCATAAAATTAAACACTACTAAATTTCAATGTAACATTATAGCACCTCAAAAGCGTGTTATCCCTAGGGCATCATGAATTTACCATATGAGAATTGCGTGGAATTGGAATTCCCTTTGTGCACCTAATGATCTAGAGATATCATACATAGCAATGCCCCTCCATAAATCTAGTAGCTCATTAATATGAGGCTCGATATGTACATTCATATCTTTGAAATGGTACTTACCTAATCAATTGAACGTAAAATACTTAATTACTACATATATGTGTAAATAAAAAAATATCAAACATATAAGACATTGTTTAGAGAATTTTCGGCGAAATCACACAAATAATCATTTGTCGACGCGTTTCGAACCAACCAGTGTGGTTCATGATCAGGACAAGTTGAAGAACCGATCCAGCTTAGCTAGTTAAATAGTTAGGACAGAGACTCCAACGGCTAGATTGATAACGGCTAACTTTGACCCTAAGACCTCAGTCAAATAATTAATATTCATTAATTATTATTGTTTCAAGAAGTTAGTTAAAATGGGTAAATATATATATACGGGAAGAACCCTACAGGTTAGTCAATCAATTATCTATATAACCAATTATAAATGTTTATTAAT
>APFE030680746.1:0-14109 GCA_000404065.3 Pinus taeda
CAAGATACAAGATTCCAGCCTCTAACCCCCTGGATCTCTAATATGAGGGATCCATATATAGATATTTGCAGAGGTGTGAGTCAGATCTGGGTTTTTGATTAGTGTCATTCCATTGATATTTCTTAGTTCCACTTGGAGATTTCATTGATCTCTTACTCATCCCTGAGCGAATTCTGAGAGGCAAGTGTCATATGAGAAGTTTCTAGAAGATTCCTTGATCATCCACTTAGCAAATTGTCTCTGCCATTTGTCTATTCTCGCTCATCGCACCCTGTAGAAGGACTTTTCAATATGCATTGCACCTCCCATGTATAGTAGGTGCGATTAATTGCAACCTGACCATGGAGCAAGTGAGATGATCCAATTTTGACCAATTATGAGTAGTTTTTCATGGAGAACTTCTGGGAGATGATGTAATCAGCTGACCTTTCTCCTTTAGGGTATGAAACAACACTTTTCGAGACTTAGAATCCCTTGGTTTATGGACATATGTGATTGGGGTTGCAGTGCCCAAATATGTCTATAACAACCCATTCGTCTACAACATCAGAGAGGTTGGACCTGAGGCTGATAAGATGCTCTAGGAAATGAAATTCAGGAATAGTTTCATTTGGCATTATGACTCTCATGGGGTTATAAACAAGCTTAGACGAAAGGTCAAGCTGGGACCTTACATCCACTACCCAAGACCTGACATTGAACAGTGTGCTAATCAGTCAGAATGGGTAGAGAATACAGTGATTGACATGGACATCACAATGGTGGATGTGGAGAACACCATGATTGATTTAGAGAAACAATTTGAACATAGCTCTTTCCTGCAAGTTCCAGAGTTGGGAGAGCCAATGAAAATCCCTCCTGTCATTCAGACCCCTCTCAATGAGGAGAATTATCCTAAAAGAAACAGGAAGGAAGCATCAATTTCTACCATGGAGACCACTGATGAACAGTTCAAGCTAAACAAAAGGTCCAAATTGAATCCTGTGTTTGGAAAGGAGGAAAACGTTGCATCAGAATGAATCATTGACATTGAGGCAATGGGGCAGAACAGTAAATAGACAATAGAGACAACTGCATTAGCAGAAACACATCAACTATTTGCTTCCAACACACAGATCATACTGAGACAGAGAGTGTGGAGGTGTCTTCCTTTGTCAGGCCAGCTGACGAGGAAACATAAATCAAAGAAATATTTAAGGAAGCAAAAATGAGGAACGAAAAACTGAAGGCAGACACATATGCCAAATACCTGAAGATGACACCACCAAACCAGAACAAATTGATGTCAACCTTTGAAATCAAAGAAGGAAAATACAAGTGTCATTCCTACAACCCATTATACAACAACCCAAAACCTTAGCAGACTACAAGAAGACCAATTTTGAGGTCTTGGCCAGGGATGTTCATCCCATTGATCAAATCGAATTTCACAAGCAGGCTAGAGAAATGATCTACTCCACCCTCACAGCAAAGGCCATGGAAACATTCAAATTGAAAGATTCATTAGACAATATGACAACCCAGTAAAAACTGGAAAAGGCCTCCTCCAGCGCCAAAGACACCAGGATAAAGTCCTTGGAGGACCTGGTTATTGAAATGGGCTATGACCCAAAGGACATCAAGGCTGCTGAACAGTTAATCAAGAAGAAGAATGAGGATGTTGCAGCCCTCAAGAAACAACTCAAGCTGCTTCAGTGACAACACCCACAAACAAAGGAAGTCCTGGCAAGCCAGACAAATCATGAAGAGATGATGGACTTGGTGCTGCAACTTAATGACCAATTGGAGGAGATGGAAAAGGAACTAGATAGCTTGATTCAGCTCAAACAAGCTAGTATTGATAGTGCTCCTCTAAGTGTCATTCCAACAGTGACCACAACTGTACCTTCCACTCTGGAAGCATCATTAGCTCCCACTAGTCCAATGGCCACTGCATTGCTAACATCAACTTCGACTACATCAACAACAACAACCTCCACAAGTGAAGAAGCGAAAAGGTTGGTCAAAGCAATGGAAGAAATGTCCATTCATACCAATCAGATGAACAAATTGAAAGAGAGAGTCAACAGCCTTGAGATAGATTGCAAACTTGCCCAGATCATGCATAAGGAAAAACAAAAGAAGGCTGCAAGGATGAATGAGAGGATAAAGAGCCTAGAAAAATAACTAACCTTGATTGAACCAATAGGAAAAGGTAAAGAGAAATTGTGGGTCATTATCATTGACTCTGTCAATGATATTTGGCCATATATCCAGGTCATTTTTTAGCAGATTGATCTGATTAAGCAGACAACAGAAGCCATTGAAAGGGTCAAAACAGAAGTTGGAGATACGCCAGAGGAAGCAACAAGAATCATCCACTTCCTTAACTCCAAGAATAAATAAGAACTGCAAGAGCTTGAGATACCTGATAGGAAAAGCACCATTTTAGAAGTTAGAAAAGTTTTCACCAAGAGGAATTTGATGTTAAATTTAGAAGATAAGTGTCGGAACATGCAGCTAGCCGTTGACAGGTTCATGGCTAAGTTTGAGCTGTTGAAGGAAAAGGGATTATCTAATCCATTAGTTATAAATGACAAATTAATGACACATGAAGATTACAACAAGAAGATCAGGGAAGTGGCCAAAGAACAGGTGATCACTTCATCTATAAAGGGCATGCCAATAGGCAAAGTCTTGTACCAAACTTTTGAAAACTTGTTTTACCTCTAGCATGAGGTAAAACATTTGTTTATTAATAAGCCCACTTTTGCCAAATATATAGAGGCAGATGAGATATACATAAAAACGATCAATATCCAATTACCAGATGAAGAAAGATGGGAAAAACTCAATGATTTACTGTAGTAAAAGGACAATGAATTATAAATCTCTGGCAAAAAGTGAAATAGAAGGGTAAAAGGATATTGATAGGTCAGCAGGATTAAAGTGTATTAGATGAAAGAGTATCAGGTGAAAGGTTAAAGTAAAACAGAGCATCCAGCGTGAAAGCCAAACAACCTAGCACAATAAAGGGCTAAATATCAAAGTCTACAACGAACAAAACCAAAATAAAAGGGACAACATGAAACAGTCCAAACAACCTAGCACAATAAAGGGCTAAATATCAAAGTCTACAACGAACAAAACCAAAATAAAAGGGACAACATGAAACAGTTCAATAGTTGTCTCCATCTTCTTGCAAGAAGATATTTCTTTTTTCTTAGATTAGTTCTGAATACAATTTGAGATATTTTGTAACTCCTTTTGTATAAATACTTCAAAATTCGAAGTGTTAAGGTGGATTATTTTACATTTGTAGAATTATTTTGATCTTGAACCTAAGGGTGATTGTACCATTTTCAGGTCAACGGACTGGAGCAAGTAATAAAATCATTTCGCTATAGGATTCATGAGATGAGTCATTTGCAGTGAAGTATTTTCTTTGTGTGATTTTGTTACCTTTCTTATGTGTTTTCATAATCTTAAATGTGTTCTAAATTCTAAATGAATTAATTGGAAATATCACTCAGAATTTGTTTAAGTACACTTTGTTTTGCACAATTAGTCATTTACATGTTTTCCTCTGATATCCAGATTTGAGAACCCTTAATTGCTCTCCCATCACGGTTGACTTCTTCCATTCTTTCCAAAATCCAGCCTAGGGAACCCTTAATTGCTCCCTAGATTTGATTTGAAGCCATTCATCATTTAGCCTTTGAGATCTACAGTAACTTATCTATCTTGCCTTGTAGACACTGTTTTTAGAGTTGAATCCAATCTTGTTTGTGAGACATCCCACTCCATAGCCCAATGGTAGAAGCCAAACCTCTGCTCATCTAAGTAAAGTGATCCACCACCAAATTTTCAAAACAAAACCCATGTGCAAGAAATAACTCGCCTAAAATCATCTTAACTAAAACAAAGTTAAATTATAAAGAGAGAGCCCTCTCTGAGTATCAGGAAGGCTAGGTCCTGATCTCCAAAAGTGGTTTGTGGTTCTAGGTCGTGATCTCCAAAAGTGGTTTGTGGTTACCTTTGGTTTTTCTTTCTTCATACTTCAAAAGAAATATCAGAGTGATAACAGAGATATTTAATCAAATTAATTGGGTGTAATGACAAACTCTCCACAATCTAGCTGTTTCAAATTTTTTTAGAGTATAAGTTAAAAAATGTTCTAAATAACAAAAGATAAACATTTAATCAAACAAAGTTTGATCAATTTTTTTATCCAAAAAATCCAAATACATATATTGTAATATAAATTTTTTTAATTTAAATATATATATTAAACTAATAATTTTGTATATAAATTTAATATCTTAATAAAAATAATATATTATATATATAATATATTATTTATATAATAAATATATATATATAATTAATATATATATATAACCATTATAATGTTTCAAATTATTCAATTTTTATTACCCCTACCAAAAGATACACATCTATCCAGGGATCAAAATTGAACACGTGAGAGCCCTTCAAAGGGTCTCTGGCACGCCAGAGAAGTAGTGAGAAAATTTTACCAGTCAAAAAAAATTTAAAAATTGATTTTTGTCATTTAAAAAAAAAATTGGAATAATATCTTAAAATTTTTTAAGAAGGGTTGTCAAATTGTCAACCTTTTTTTTAAATTTCATTTTTCTCAAATTAGAATGTTGAATTTGTAAATTTCTTTTCATGTTAAAACTTAAATCCCATTTCGAAAACACCAGTTTCCTTTTGAGTTGTTTTTTCTCATTTCAGAAACTCCCATTTCAAAAACAACAGTTTCCTTTTGAGTTGTTTTTTCTAATTGTGCATATGATGCAAGTTCTTATTAATTATTATGTCACAATTACCTTATTGATAACATTAAATTTGCAGTTTTGAGTTCCCCATTTCAAAAACAAATAAGTTTCTTTTTGAGAAGTTTTTTTTCTAATGTGCATATGATGGAAGTTCTTATTAATTGTTATGTCACAATTACTCTTTGATACCATTACATTTGGTAGTTTCAATTGAGAGTGACTAGATGTCAATATGGGCCATGTATTAGGTCTGTAATTTCATTGGGTTGTGCCTGAAGGTTGCCCAAAGCAAGGTTTGACGACGCTTTAAGCTGGAGATGAACATAGATTCATCATTCAGCGAACACCTGTCAAGCAAAGTTTAAGCACGATTTATGCTTGGAGAGGAGGGCATTCAACAGGCTTCCTAATATACTGAACTTGATTTGTTTGAGGATTCCCAATTCCTAGTATGTTTTCATATTAAAAAAGGAGATACCAAAAACATATACACCTTTGTACACACTTTCTTTGAATCCTAAACCTGTTTAGTATTTTACTGAATTTTTTCATTCATGCAATAAACTTAAATTTGATTGAGCTACTTGTATATGGGCTTGAACTGAATTTTTTCATTCATGCAATAAACTTAAATTTGATTGAGCTACTTGTATATTGGCTTGAACGTTCTGGTCACAAAAATTTCCTACAAAATTAATCCTTATCTGAATTGGAGTAGGGATATAGGTCTCTAGGAGACCATCATTAATCTTATGTGGTTAGATTTCTCAATCACCATGTGTAAGAGTAATGCATTTATTAATGCAGCCTTTGACATAGAAGTATATTTTTATTTGTGAAAAAATAAAAAGAAATTTGAAAATAATTTACTATTGTCAATTGAATTGCTCTTTTCTTTATGCTTTTCATAATGCAAGTGGTACATGAATGTGTGCCCTTCTAAATGAAATTAAAACTTGCACTTCAAATTTGATCACTTCATCTATCCATTGTAATTAAAATAGCAAGATATACAAATATCACATATTTTATTCAAACCACCGAAATCTTTGTCACCGTACCCGAATCCCTCCATTTTTGTCGCGGTGTGAACTTATGGATTATGGCCAGAGGGTTCTCCGATTCCGTGCATTGTGGGGCATAAAAACCGAAAAAAGGAAGTTAGAACCACGTGTTTGGCACGTCTTTGTATCGGAGGGTTTTACCTAAATTGCTCGATAAATCACAGTAAATTTGGCGTTGATCAAGAAATTTGGGAGCATTTGATTTATATTTTAGATTGGAAATGGTTTCAGTGTGATTAAAAATATTTAGGGCATTCGAAATTTTTAATAAAAAATATTTAAAGCACTAAACTTATAATTAGATTTTCCAAAACCTTCCTCAAATTTTTATCAAAATTTTGTTAAAATTTTCATTCTTATGTGACTGGCTTCACAATAAAATTGGGTATACATTTAACTCAACTTATAATTTGGCATATTAAATTGATATTTACATGTTGAAAATTATGCAAGTTGTCCACGGTGTCTTGACCCCTGAAATTTGATAGATTTAAATTCATAGCTGCGTATTCAGTACGCTTTAATCTCGTTCAACCACGTTGCAGGCATTGTGAAGTTTCGTAGAATAGAATGCATAGAGCAATACGAGTGCTAATATGGAAGTAATGGAAGCCCCCTGTAGAACGTCGAGGAATAGAATTTTCTCAGCCGTTTTAAAGTCGCGCTGAATACTTCAAAGTCTCCGGTCTTGTCATTTAGTAATGGAAGCCGCCCTATTGAATGTCCAGGGATATAATTTTCCCAACACTTTTAACTTTAGTCGTGCTGAATACTTCAAAGTCTCCGGTCTTGTGATTTACTAATGGAAGCCGGCCTGTAGATTCATTCTAGATGGGGGATGATAGATTTAGGTGCCCACTATACATAATCCTCTCCCAGTACATGACAAGTCCCCTCCTCTGCTCACCCAACAAAAAGATGATCAACTTCAATGGAAAGCATTCCTGGTCTTTCATGCTTATATGTCTTGTTATCTTTTCCGTTAATACACGCAGATGCAGCAGCTTACAAGATGAGTGGTGGCCTACTCCTTACTGCAACTTGACCACCAAATATACAAACGACAGCACGTTTGTGAGCAACGTCAATACAACCTTGAACTATCTGCATGTCGACATATCCCAAGGCAGGTTTAACACCTCTGTTTATGGCCAAACTCCTAACAAAATATATGCCCTCCTCCAATGCAGGGGAGACGCAACAGTGGAAGAATGCTACAATTGTTCGCGTCAAGCAAAGATCGATGTTCTGCATTATTGTGGGAATTACGTTGGTTGTAATGTTTGGTCCAAGTTCTGCTTCTTACGTTATAATGGAAACTATAACTTCACTGGACATATGGATACTTTTGGAGATAATAATTACAATGAGTTTAACGCCTCCGCCGACCTTGCTGCCTATACCGACGCTGCTCGGCAGCTTTTGTCTGATTTGTCATCGAAGATTACATCTGGATCTGCAACGAATCGGTATGCCTCCGGATCAATTGTAGACTCCGGGCAGTTTCACACGATCTATGGTATGGCCCAGTGCTGGGGAGATATATCCCTTGCCGACTGCAAGACATGTCTCTCAACAAAAATTGATCAATTGTTCAAATCTAATACTGGAAGACTTGGAGCTAGGGGTTTGGCTAGAAGTTGCATTATTCAATATGATGCAAATATTTTCTTTAATCCTTCGCCTTCGCCTTCACCAGCACCACAAATCAATGTTCCGCCTGCATCACCACCAGAAAAGTCTTCAAACAAAATACCCATAATTTTTGGAGTTATTGGCGGCTTTCTTCTGCTATTAATCATTTTCCTCTTTCGAATTCGACAAAAATTCAAATATGCCTTATTTGGAAGTCACCATGGAGGTATTTCAGAGATTCGTTTTTCTATTATTATCAGCTTTCCTACAAATAGAGTTCATTGAATTAAATCATCACGTTTTTGTTATTTTTTGGATATAGTAGTAAAGTTTCATTTTTGTAGGATACTATGAGGGCCAGGACGACTCAGGAACCAGAGAAAATCAGCAACAGGCCAGCGAGGGGCTTGTCCTAGCAAGGATTCCCAGCCTGTCCAGAGGTTTCACAGTGTTTGAAATGGAAACATTGATAGCTGCAACAGAAAATTTTCATGATAATAACAAGCTTGGGGAGGGAGGATTTGGTGCTGTATACAAGGTGACATACTTTACGAAAACGTCGTCCATTCTGTTTTGGAGGGTTTTAAAATGTCTTACAATATGGTAGCCGGCATCTGTGTAAGTGTAGATGGATAATTCACAAAATCTTCATAACCGTTTTCTTTCAATTTCTCAGGGAACTACTCCAGAGGGTAAAGAGATAGCGGTGAAGAAGCTTTCCTTAGAGTCTAGGCAAGGCAAGAAGGAATTTTTGAATGAAGTTAAGCTGGTAGCAAAAGTTCAACATCGAAATCTGGTGAAATTACTTGGCTGTTGCGAAGCGGGATCAGAAAGGTTGTTGGTTTATGAGTACTTGCCCAATAACAGCCTTGATAAAATTCTGTTCAGTAAGTATGGTTTATTTTATTGTAGACAAAATGGAACATTTGTGTAGGTAATGGAAATCATTCCCGGAAATGTTTATACATACTTTAAGTCCGTTATGATAATTTATTTTCCTGCATGGTCGATACAGTTCCAGATAGACGCAGGCAACTGGATTGGCAGAAGCGTTGCAACATCATACTTGGTATAACTCGAGGGCTTCTCTACTTGCACGAGGATTCTCATCTCCGGATTATCCATCGGGATATTAAAGCCAGCAACATTTTGTTGGACAAAAACTTGAATCCCAAGATAGCAGATTTCGGATTGGCAAGACTCTTTGAGGAAGATGAAACTTCTGTGGGCACAGGAATTGCTGGAACTCGGTGAAACTTCTAACCATGCATCACTCGGTTACATTAACTACATTTTAGTATTATACTGTTTTGTTTCAGAAACGCTGTCTAGCCATTTTATGTTTTAGTATTTTAGGATTATAATTTTGGTTTCAGAAAGGCTGTTTAACTATTTTAATTTGTAGTTGGAGTTTGGTGATCTTCCTGATATTTTATTTATTAATCACTTTTTTTGGTTATTTTTTTTTTAAAGAAACTTGAAAATGTCATAAATTGTTTCATTTAAGCAAAATTTGTCAAAAATATACCTTGAAAAGGTTTGTAAGTAATACTAAAACAACACCTTAAATAACTTTTAAAACACTCAAATTACACAGATTAAATAACTCAAAACTCAAAATTGCAATTGCCACAAATTCTTGTTAAATTTTGAATAAAACTACCTAAAATAAGATATGTTCAACCAAGAGAAAAAAACGTAGTGGAATTAAAATACAGGCATACTTACTAAACGATTGGTATTAATGGCATTGCACTACTCATCTTTCCTATGATTTTGTACACTTTTTTTTTAACGATTGGCAGAGGTATTTATAAAGTGGAATTGTTATTTGCAGAGGGTATATGGCACCAGAGTATGCCATACATGGGCAACTGTCTGCTAAAGCTGATGTATATAGTTTTGGGATTCTTCTTCTGGAACTTATCAGTGGAAAAAGGAACATGGATTTGCATTTACCACCTGAAATGCAGATCCTTTTACAATGGGTAAGATAACGTTTCCATTATATTTCCAATTGGCAGTATTCACGTTATCCAGAGATCATTTGGCCAGTCATATGAGATTTAAGATTATTGATCCGATTCTGATCTCTTTTGGCATGACTATACTCATGGCATATGGATAATCCGCAGCTATTACTTAGTGCAATTCATCATAAACTAGTGATCGATCTTAGTGACCATACATATATTTTCTGAATTGCACGATATATTTTGATCATGCAGACATGGGGATTATATACACGAGGAAATATTGAGGCCATTGTTGATCCAGTAATAAATGAAACCTGTGGCGATCAGACAGAAGTCTTGAGATGCGTCCATGTTGCACTGCTGTGTACACAAGGCAGCCCATTACTCCGTCCATCAATGTCTACAGTGAACTTGATGCTTTCAACGGGGGCAATGCTGTTACCAGATCCCACGAAACCTGCTTTTGTGAGTTCTGTAGCTGCCTCCAATAATCCCGGCTCTTCACAGCATGGATCGTCACATACATCTGCAGCTACTGCATCATCTTCATCGCACACTCCTCTAGCATCCAACGCCAACGTTTCAATTTCTGAGTTGGAACCCAGATAAAGATTGATTTGTGAACCGGATTTATTCATGGTTCTCTTGGATACAAGTTGAATGGGTGATTATAAGGAACTAGTTTCCATTTAGTAACCTGATATTGAAAAAGTGTAGTAAGCAGATATTGATATTGATATTTTGTCAGTGTAAAAATATTTTATTCATAATACTTAATAATATGATTTTATATGAGATATGTTTAGACAATTTTGTTTTACTTTTTATCTGAATTAATAGAATTTCAAAATATTAATCTGTATTTATCTTTAAATTCATATTTACCATTTCACTATTAAAAAATAACATTAACATCATTTTTTATATTAACCATTTCATTATTGTCTAATATAATTATAAAATTACATAAATAGAAAAATAACAAATAACATATATATATATGATATAAATCTTATATTATTTTTATAAATCTTATATCTTATTACCAAATAATGATGGTTTTCTTTGATAGGTACATGTTTATATATCTCACATTTTATATATATATATATTTCATCTATTGTAATAAAGTTTATTATTCTATTTGCAAGAGTTGAATGTGGGTAGGAGAATCTTTCAACCACCCAACATAATCCCACTTGAGAATCTTTCATTACATTGCTATCTTATTTTTTATGGGGCATCTTGATAACATTGGCATAACTTCATGGAGTGGAAACACTTCTAATCTTTTTATAACTTTCACTATGATTTAGCTTTTGAAGAATGGAAACTTTGTCTTCGAATTTTCCAAATTTAACCTTGGAGACTTGGAGCTTTAGTCATCATTGTATGGAGACTTACCTATATAACCTACCTATTTTTTGCATGGCGATCTTTTATAGCTAAGAATTTCATCCAATACATGCGAGCTCTTCAATTTCTTGTTGAGCTTGTCAACTTCAACCCTCAATGAAAAAAATCTTCAAGCTCCTCACATTCTTCTTCTTTCTTAGCCATCCAGATATTTATTACTTATTCCATTCCTTTTCCTTATTCAAGCTATATTTCATGGAGATGATTTATTCCTCAAATTTTCTTTCTTGTTGACTGAATTTTTTTTTCAAGTTTGTTCAGTCCTCACACATTTCCTTAAGATGACTTGTCAAAATCCCTTCTCTCTTTCCTACTTCTTTCACCTCAAGCTTTAAGTGTCCAACTTATTCTTTTTTTAGAGTCTTGCATCTTTTCTTTTAAGAAATTCACCAAAGTGTCCTCATTCCTTTTAGAGTCTTCCAATTGTGCATTTCATTTAGAGAAGCAACATCATAGTCCCTAATTTCCAAGAATTCTCGTTGCCCTTTTCTTTCATTCATCATTTGATTGTTTCTCAAGAAGATATTCTCAACTTATATAGTTTTACATTGGTCTTCTTTTTCTTTTAGCTTGCTTCTTCTATCCAACTTATATAGTTTTACATTGGTCTTCTTTTTCTTTTAGCTTGCTTCTTCTATCCTTGTTGCTTCTTCTAGAAGGCCCTCCGCAATTGCGTTTTCTTAATTGTGGTTTTCATACTTCTTCATTAACTACTTCTAATTTTTATTTAGAATTACGAGACTTCTTATTTATTCTAGAGCGAAAGAGAAAATATTTTGAATAGATTTTTGTAACATTACCTTTATCAACACCATAAGCTCTTGTTCATGATTTTCTAACTGATTCATAAAAGCAACTTCTTCTTTTCTTTCATTTTCTAATTGAAGCTTCAAACTAGTGATTGATTTTCTTTCTAACTTTTCTTCTTCAATTTTTCTTTCATCTTCTTCCTTTGGAAGGTTATCCTCAACTAGATGAGGAACAACATCTTCATTATTTGTAACATGACATGGAAAAATAGAAGTATAATAACCTTGATTTCAACAATTGAAACAATATGCAATACCCGATTCCTCTTTCTAACTATTTTCAACATCCATGATCATGAAGAAGATGTCTTCTTTGGGATATGATGTATTTATCACATAATTTCAGTCCTTCCTCTTTTGAGACTTCTTCTTTTCACTCTTACCTTTATTGGCCATGATCTAACTTCCAATAGTTAAGTTCTCCGAAAGGAACCTTGCTCTAGGTTTGGTCTTCATTAACGTACTTGAGTCATCATAAAATGTACTTGTCAAAAGAATAAAGAAAATATTTTTTTATTATTGTATCAATGACTTATTAAAGCATGGGTTTCATGCTTGGGTCATCATTATATTAGTTAAAGTCTCCATTGTGGACTCCTAGGATTAATATTGAGTCAATAGAGTCATTGTACATTTAAAGAGACCATTCTTGGGCTTTTCGATCATGTAAAAAGGTTTATTATTGAGTCAAATGTAATTTATGTAACCCCCACACCAAGTCGACCTAAGGGCACCAGTTTGACCTCACATAGAGGCTATAAAAACAAGGAGATAGGAGATCGAATTCATTTGGAGCATCTCATCTCAGGCAAGTTCAATATCTCTAAGGAAGATGGAGAAGTGCGAAGTGGGTCAAAGAAGTCTAAAGGAAGTGTGAGTTGGGTCAAGTCTAAGGATAATGAAGAAATCTAAGTTTTGGAGCTACTCTCTCTCTATTTTGTGCCCTAGTTTGGGAGATCAAAGTCTTCCAAGTGTTGCTGCTGTCGATTGCTTCCTGATGTCATAAGTTGTTGCATAGTCAAAGTTGATAGGTTAGAAGTGTTGTTGCAAAGGGATCGAAGATCTGGAAGGCTGACTTGGTGTGGAGGGAAGTTTTGGTCTTTGTCTAGGTTGAAGAGTCTCAAGGAATACTATTGAAAGAAAATAATTTTTGACTGGCTTTTCCCCTTAAGGGGGGTTTTTCGTCGGCATAGTGCCTACGTCTTGTGCCTTGTGTTTTTTTGTGATCTTCATACACACATAATATGGTAATTGATTGATGAAATATAAGATAATAAAGTAAAAGAAGCCAACATAACTCACAAGTAATTATCAAGAAAGAGGAATCAAATCCTAATCTACTTGCATTGATTTCTCAACATGGTTTCAAAGCTAGGGTCAGGAAAGGTTGAAGATCACTTTGTTGGATCAACAGGAATGAACACGGATTCTCCGTCTTTGATGAACTACATAATAATGGGTATCAATATTTCTAGAAGTTGGATCAAGAAGGTCATCTACCACTTATTCAACAAGGTCAAAAGTCAAGGGTTCTTGGTTTCTCTTACAGGTTCTCTTATTGAGGACAATGCATGGATCATTGATATTGGAGCATCAAGACATGGCAGGAGAAAGAAAACAACTTCATACACTATCAAAGGAGTAATATTATCATGCAGTGGAATTGGGTGACAACAAAATCTATGTTGTTAGAGGCCTGGGATCAACATCTTTGAAGCTAGAAAATGGATCGAAGCTACACCTCAACAACATTCTATATGTTCTAGATTTAAAAAAGAATTTTCTTTGTATTTATTGTTTAGAAGATAAAGGGGACAAAGTTTCTTTTGTTGATGGAAAAGTATTGGTTTGGGGAAAATACTCTAGCATTGAAAAAGCTATGATTATTGGAGTTCGTGAAGGAAGCCTTATAGAGTTATCACACCACCTCCTCAATCTTTGGTTCATATGGAGATCAATACCATTGAGCTATGGAATAGAAGGTATGGTCATCTTCATTATAAGGTCATCCCTACTCTTAGTCAATTGGTTCATGGCATCCCCAATATGAAGTTAGATCATGAAGATGTGTGCAAGGGATGCTCTTTGGGAAAGCATACTAGAAAGCCATTTCCGAATAGTGAAACTAGGTCTAAAGAGATATTATACCTCATTCATTCTTATGTGTGTGGGCCCATGTCTGAAAAATCACTTGGAGGTCATCTCTACTATGTAACATTCATTGGTGACCATTCTAGAAAGAGATAGCTCTACCTTGTCAAAATAAAAAATGAAGTATTTGAAAAGCTGAAGGAGTTTAGATTTGAAGTGGAAACCCTAACAAAAAGAAAGATAAAAAATCTAAGGTCTGACAATGGTGGGGAATATACTTTTAAGGAATTGATTTTGTATTGTAAGGAATAAGGAATTAAGAGGGAGCTCATTGTTC
>APFE030680752.1:0-14096 GCA_000404065.3 Pinus taeda
TAGCTGATCTGGAATGTGTGCATAAGCCACACATCCAAAAACTTTCATGTGGGTGACTCCTTGCTTTCTCCCACTCCATGCTTCTTCTGACACTCTGTTCATAACTGCTTTTGTAGGGCATCTATTTAAAATATACGCTGCATAGTGTACAGCTTCAGCCCACTAATCATTTGGCAAATGCTTTGCCTTTAACATACTCCTCGCCATATCCATGATTGTCCTGTTCTTCCTTTCAGCGACTCCATTTTGCTGTGGAGTGTACCTTGTGGTAAATTGTTTATGAATTCCATTTTCTCTACAAAAATGTAGAAATTCTTTGGAGATATACTCACCTCCTCTATCAATTCTTAGAACTTTGATACGCAGCCCACTTTGGTTTTCTACAAGTGCTTTGAAATTTTGAAAATTTTCAAACACTTCACTTTTGTTCTTCATGAAATATACCCAAGTTTTTCTAGTAAAATCATCAATGAATGTTGATATATATTGGCTGCCTGCAAGTGATGGAGTTTGCATCGGTCCACATAAATTTGAGTGGACAATCTCTAAGGGTCTGGTTTCTCTATCAATGGTAATCCTCTTACCATTCATTTTCTATTCAACAAGTTAAGACCTCCAAAGTTGAGATGTCCAAATCTCAAGTGCCACAACCAATTTTCATCTTTTGGTTCGCTTTGGAAAGCCTCTTGTGTAACTGCTGCAATTTCTACCCCATCTTTTAAATCAACTTTTATCCTGAGAGGGAACATCCTATCCTTGTCATCTTCACTTCAGCAATACATCCTTTGCTAGGTGCTCTATCCATGATGGTGCATACATCATTCTCAAAGAAAACATTGTAACTCTTTTGAACAAGCTGTTCAATGCTCAAGAGGTTACATTTCATTCCAGGAACATAATAGACATCTACTATGGTTTTTTTTTCACCTTTCTATGTAAAGATTTTTACTTCTCCTTTTCCCATAACAGAAACTTTGCTATCAGTCCCAAGTGTGACTTGTGACTTGACACTATGATCTAACTTAGAAAACAGGGCTATGTTTCCTGTCATATGGTTACTGCAACCGGAGTCTAGAAACCATACATCATCACTCTTTGTTTCAACTATATTACAGGCTAACAATAAATTATCTTGGCTGATATTTTCTCTAGTGAAATTTGCACTAGATCTATTATTCATATTATGCTGCTTCTTCCTACATTCATTTGTATAATGCCCAAATTTTTTACAATAATAACATTGAACATTGGATTTTTCATACCTTTGTCCTTGAGCATGATGTTGTCCACTTTGTTGGTTGCTGCCTTAGCCTTGGTTCTGATTTGGATTGCTGCCTCTTCCTTGAGTGTTTGCTGGACTGTTTCTTCCACCTCTGTTTTGGCGTCTGCCTCTTCCTCTCTTGTTTCCTCTACCTTGACCTCTTCCTCTTCCAAAGGACATCTGGGTCTTGAAGGCATGTTCTAGAGATGAGTTTTCATTTCTACTCAATCTCTGCTCATGTGTTACCAATGATGCATGTAGTTCATCAACTGAGAAATTTGTGAGATCCTTTGTCTCTTCTATGGTGATGACAATCACATTGAACTTTGAGGGTAGGACTCTCAACAGTTTCTCCACAATCCTCATTTCTTCAAGAATCTCTCCATGAGACCTTATTTGTGTGACCAGACCAATTACCTGTGTGAAGAATGAGTCAATATTGTTTGACTCCTTGATAGGTTGTCTTGAGAGTTTGCCATGCGTCTTTGGATGTCTTGGTTGTTGCTATCCTTGGAAACACACTCTCATGCACTGCTTGATATAAGAAGAGGAGGGCTTTAGAATCCTTCTTCTTATAGCTCTTCAACAAATCTTTCTCTGTCCGAGTTAAGTTATGAAACTCATTTTCATTTGCTAGTTCTTCAAATCCATTCTCAACAAATTCCCATAAATCTTGTGAGGTAAACAAAGCTCTCATGGTTATTGCCCAATAGTCATGAGTATTACAAATACGCTGGTGCTGGTGCTAGCCATTCTTACACTCTAAACTATGCTTCTAAATCCTTGACTATGTATTTAAAAATAATTGACTGTCTTCAACAACTACACAAATACCTTGGATTCTTTTAACTGAGTCTTCACTCTACTGGAGAAGCTGTTGTAGCAAAAAAAAAAATTCATTCCTTCAGCTTCTTTGACACCTTCAAATAGCCTGGACAAGCTCTGATACCATGTTGGAAATTTCTGGTAATTTCAAACACAAAAGAACAAAGAATAATGCTCTGTTTTCTCCACAGGATTTTAACACAGGGAAGCTAAATTTTTCTTAGCAGAAAGAGTTTTCAACACACATGGAAACACTATGTATTCATTAATAAAACAACCTGTTACAAAAGATCTTCCTCTTAACAGAAGGATTCACCAAGAACTTCCAAAAAAAATTACTCTGTCTCTTTTAGAAATTTTACACTACTGTGTGTAAAATTTCTTTACATTCACCTAAAAACATTCTCCTTCACATTTTACATTCAACAAAAAATTCTTTTACGCTCCTGCCTATTCCATGTGCCCAAAACCACTGTAAAAAAGAAATCCCCCTTTTTTTACTTCTTCGCACGTTTGTTCCACATTTTTTTTCAGCAAAAAACATAAAACAAAACATAACATATGTTTTTACTGTGCTCTAAAAACTAGAACTACACGTGTAAATAATAAAAAATATTAAAATTAAAAACATTTACCTATGCCCATACTTCCCGTGAATAAAAAACTTAAAGACTTTACCAACACTTACTAACTGCAATAAATTCATGTATTATATTCATGGCAGTAAATTAAATTTTTTGTCCTTCACCTCTGGTTCGAGTTGCTACCCTCTGGCACGGCAAAATCTTTTGGGACAAACAACAATGAAGTACCATGAGCTACCAACCATAGATCTTGCCCTCATGGATCGAACGGTTGTGGTGAATATCGGAAGGCCTCTTCTTACCGACCTTTACCTTTCGGGGAATGGGTGGTTTTGAAAAGTCAACTAAGACACCTGGCAGTTGGTCAGTGTGTTCGGAGCCCTCCTGAAAAATACAAAATACCACTGATGCATGAAGGTCATGCTATATAAAACAGGTGGTTTTCTGGAATTAAATGCGCACACTTGGAATTATTAATATTTCAACAAGCGAAGCCTTAGTGCTCTCCATTCTTTGATACTAATCAGTGATATCACTGATTCATATCATCCTGCAAAAGAGAGCCCAGTCAACCTTCCCCATCACCTCAGAGCCTCCATCACCACAAACCTCCATCGCCTGAGACACTCCATGGTTGCAGATCTTCGCCATCGCCTCAAAGCCCCCCTATTTATAACATTCATTTATATACAAGCAAACTTCATTTAGAAAAATGGTCCATTACTTTTAATATATTCGCCATCGCCTCAAAACCCCCCTATTTATAACATTCATTTATATACAAGCAAACTTCATTTAGAAAAATGGTCCATTACTTTTAATAAATTTAAAAAATTAGATTGGTGCCAAGTGGCTCCCCTCCCACCAACTTCCTAGGGATTTGAGATGATTCCAATTCTAATAAGTTCCTCATTATTATTTATAACATTCATTTATATATAAGCAGATTTTATTTAGCAAAATGGTCCATTTTACAATAAGATGTGTAATTCTTTTTTCTCAAGTTAAAGTTGACTCATAACTTTTATATAACTCGTTAATCAGGTAAATGTGTGCATTGATAAGACATTCTTCCTGTTGCAATAGTTTTTTTTGTTGTAATAGTTTTTTTTGTTATATTTATGAAGCCTATATCAACCACATTAATATTTTTAATGTGGTTGTACTAGTTCCTAATATTTCCACCACCTCTGAACATGTACAAACAAATGCCAGTGCAAACATATCAATAATTATTTTTTACCTTTATAAGTTACATGGATTCCCATCATTTTCTACAACTAATTATATATCTAAATATAACATCAAACTAAGATGGATCTAGGCTAGTTTAATTTTCCCTTGAAATAGGTTATATTCCACTGAATATCACGTGTCAATACCATGGATTCTTAAAATCATGGATCTTTTTTATTTTTTTATTATTTAACTTTATAAGGTTATTTTTTTTTTTATTTTTTTTTTCGAGTTAAATTGTTTTGATTTTTAAAGCAACTTTATTTTTTACAAAGTAACGTTACACACAACATCTCTGACATACACTGCATATTAACTATAATAAAATTGTTTTATTGTTTTTATTTTCCTCACACTCAAAATGTGTAAAATACATTGTTTATGTTAAATCATTATTTTAATTTAAAAAATAATAAATATATAATTTTAAAAAGTATTACATAGGGGTGGTGGAAGCATTATACCTATACTACCATTTGGATCTATTATGCAATAAACAAACAACCAAATATTTTTTATTAAATGATATTTAAATTAATTTTATGGATAAGATATAATTCAAAAAATCATGAAATATAATTTATATTAGTGTGTTATATAGAATTATTTTAAATGAAAAATTTTATATGAAAGATAGCTACTATTAAAGATGTTTGTTGTGATTGTTTATTGTTTTATATTATTCCTCACACTCAAAACTGTGTAAAAAATACATTGTTTATGTTAAATTTTATTTTATTTAAAAAATATAATAATAATATTTATAAAAAGTATTTTACTAGGTGGAAGAAATTAAACTTACTACCAATTTGGATATTATGCAATAACAAACAAAACAAACCAAATGATTTTTTAATGAATGATTAATTAAATTATTTTAATGGATAGATATAATTCAAAATCATGAAAATAATTTATATTAGTGTGTTATTATAAATTTAATTTTAAATGAAAATTTTATATGAAAGATAGCTACTATTATAGATGTTGTGTGTGGGTGTTGTGCTTTTTTTTTCTAAGCTTAGGTAGGACCCTCTCATTTTCAATTTTTTACATGTCCATTATTTACCCCATTTCCGAGGAGGGTAGTACAAGAATCGAACCCAAGATCTCCGGTTCGGTGAGACTTCATTTCCACGGCCATTGCCACTTGAGCTACCCCATGTGGACGTGTGTGGGTATTGTACTTTTAATAAAAATGATAATATTGTATTGTTTAATACGAGTTCGTACATAAAGAAAATTTCTAATTTTATAAAAATCTATGTAATGACCAAACATTTTACGTAAATAAATTACTTATTTACCCTATGGTTGAATATTAAACAGAAATTAACATTTTCTTAAATTGATGGAAATATTATGGGTTAAAAGAAATTGAGTAATATGAATTGCATACTTATGTGTACATGGTAATTTCATATGAAAAGTTATTTTCTCTTTATGCTTGAGAATAGAAGAAAAACAGTTGCCAATACACTAAGGGGAAAACCCTAACTGTTTTCTCTTCCCCATAGAAAAGGGGAAAAGGGAAAAAGACCCGGGTGGTTGATGGAACAAACGGGGGAAAAGAAAAGGCACTGAGCAAAAGAGAGAAGTGCTACGTCTGGTGAGGACCAGATAGCACAGGCACATTAGTGCTCCCTATTGCTGAGGCTGTGGCCGGCAAAGGATTGCTTGGGGGAGAGACGCAGTACAGACAACTGGTCTCGTGGCTGGGAGGATATCAAGCATTAAACCATTTTGTATAGGCGGTAGGGGTGCAGATGACAGTAACAGGAGATCCAGGTAAGTATCTTCAATCTATAAGACCCGGAAGATTAAATGTTATTGACAGTACTGATATTTCGTTATAGTTACTGTGACATTATTTATAAATGACTCAGAACCTGGTGTTACCGAAAATACTACTGTTACTGTATAACTTACTTTGTTTATATACAAAGATATATGATAAAAAAAAGAAAAGAGAACTAGTATTGAAAATTTACATATTATCTGCACAAGTATTCTATTCTACATACTGTTAGGAATCATAAAAGGAAGAAAACAGATAACTAAAGACTGCATACATTTAGTTCTGTGCATGAACATGTATAATAAAGAAGCCGTCGGATGGTAATAAGCAAGTATATTATTAGTCCTCTATCTTTGGATCAGTGAGACTGAGATTCCTGGAAAAAAAGACTGTAACTATATGATTATGAATAAAAACAGAATGAACCTAACTGCCGGTGTTCGGAAATGAAATGAGAATGCAGATAACTGATACGGTTCTAGATGCATAGCACAGAAAAACTGTAGACAATAACTGAAAGGTAACCAATGACAGAGAACTCGTATTACAGAACTGTAATCATTAACTGGAAGGTAACCAATGACAGAGAACTCGTATTACAGGCAGTACATGTATTGCAGAGTACGAATAAATAACACATATAAGACAGAAAAGAGGATAGAAAACTCATGCAACCGCTAGCATAGACTGTACTGTTATCACAGGTAAAACCCTCTAAGTTAGTAATGGTACAGACCCGCCCAAAAAACATATGGGTATTTTGCATTGCAAGAACTATAACATAATATGATCATAGCAAACAATACCGAGACCATGCCGGTTGCAACCAATACGGGTCGAAAGGCAGCGGCATGTACAGGTGGATACCACCTGGTAGCGTGAAGCTATAGCACAGCGCCAAAATATGAAAACAAGAAATCAATATATTTGTTTAACCACGCAGGGGGTTTCCCATTAAAAAATAACAGACAAATAATCAAGTCAATCGGTAGAACATGTAACCGCGCGTCATCATTGACGGAGAGGGATCATGATGGTTCGCGGGCGAGCGACATCATACTTAGCCGAACCAGCTTTATCCTCAACTATAGAACTGATACATAGAGAAAACATGCTAAGAAACTGGTTACCCGTGTAAGAAATTGTATGCATGGTTATAACATTATATCACAAGAAGGACGACAATTGTGACAGGAAAGGACTGTCCGCAAACATAAAAACCTTACAATTAAACCAACATCATCGATATGCCATCATTGCCACACGGTAATGCAAAAGTGAATAACCCATGTTCCATTAATCATTAAAAAACATATATGGTCGAATAATATGTTCAGGAAACTCAAGAATGTTCGAGACTGATAAAACTGGGGATAAACCCTTAAATCCAAAATACATTAAGCTGCGGTCATGATGTGATCGAGTCTATCAAATACAAGTCAAACGGAAGCTAAATAAATATCACAGGAAACGGATGCTGCTCAGGATTTGAGCTCAGCTCATGAGATTTAAACCTTAAAACATTTAAACCCTAAGGGTATCTAACCACTCGGAATCCTGTAACCGGACATTAGATTCCAGTATTAAAACAAGAAGCAAAAGGAGAGCCCTGCCGTAAGAGATTTAACTCGCCTTCAACAATAGATCTGGCAATCATCCCTGGCAGGAAAAATAGTATAAGGTCGATTTCATGAGCAGCAACTAATAAAGCATACCGCGGAAAGAGGCTTACCTGTTTAGGTTGAATGGTGGGAGACGCTGCCCCTCTTCATCCCCGCGACCTTCGTGTATTTTACATGGGTTTGCCAACATCGATTAACAGATTAATAAAACTATAAATTCAGTGGAAGAGAAGTGTTCATGAAATCAAAATAACAGTCTACCTGCCTGTCGATGAGCATTCTGGAGGAAGAGACCAGCGAGCTCTCCACCATCGTCAGGTCGTGTGACTGTGGCACACGTATGAACATAGAAACGAGCCAGAAAGACCTATGACAGTCACCGGAAGGAGGAACCGCTCTCTGGAGCCAGAACACTGAACAAATGTCCTGAAACTTCAGGCTTGAAAACCTATATACTATGCCGCCAAAACAACTAAGCTCTCCACCGTCCGATCGGAAGATCTCATCAAGGCCGTCCATAGCAGTGTTAATCCCGAGAAAGTGGTAGCCGCGTTGTGACATTAAATGTCTCAGCTACCATAGGAAAATATCTGTGTAGTAGGTGGATTACGTGGACCGAGGGCCAAGTGTCACGTACTTACACATTGCAAATCGAATAATCAAGGACGAGCAATGGGTCCGTTCACTACAAACAACCAGGGTTCGGACAACACTTTAAATAAATCAACTAATATATAACAGTTGTATTACCGTGGTAAAATATACAACCATGATCATGTATCGGTAGAGTCACGCATGTAATAATTTTTTTTTATATACATGTAACTTTAAGTTTAGAAGGTTATGACAATCTATCTTCAAAATATAAATCTTGCATACTATACAGGTATTCTTATAAAATGATTATAAATAATAAAAAAAACTTTGAAATAAATATAAAAAATTTAGAAATTGATTGATATATTATAACTTCAGTGTTATTTTGATTTGGTGTTGAGCTCCAAATTTGTTATTTATTGTTGTGTGATGTCTTCATTTTTGTTGTCTATTGAAGAGAAATGTATCTTTGTAGCAACTATATTTTGATAGTTGATTAATTTAATGGTATTGTGTCTTAGCTAGATATATTCTTTAACTCAAGAATCTTTTTCCTCTGAAACTACACCATCTACATGAGTAATGTAATTTCTTTTTTTCTTCCTACTTATTACAATTGAGTTTGGTGTGCAAGTTTCATGACACTTGTCTTCTTGAGTCCTTAGAATCTACTTGACCTCATAGATTAAGCATCTTCCAAGATGCTTGCTTGCTATTCCTTCTTGCAAATTGATTGTAATATGCTTTATATTAAAATTCTCCAAGCAGTGTGAATACCATGCCTGCTTTTGAATTATTACCCTTAACACCATTAAAGATTTTAAGTATTAAGGGGTTTCCGCAGTGCATTCTATTATATATCATTTTGGGATTCAACTGTGTTAAGTAAGTCATTCATCTATGACCAATTTCCATGAGAGGTAGTCATCACTAACTAATTTCTCATGATTTTTTAATAGTTCATTTAGCAGTCATTGCATGAGGTGATGCTCACATAGGTGAAGAAATTGAAACTAGTGAAATGAATCACATAGCTTCAATCATCACTTCTGGGGCTTGCATCCAATAACCAAGACTTTCCGGGAGGTCACCCATCCCAGATCGCCTCAGGCGCGTTTAACTGTGGAATTTTCCCAACAAAAATGTTCAATATATTTTTATAGCTTCAATCATCACTTCCGGGGCTTGCATCCAATAACCAATACTTCCGGGGAGATCACCCATCCCAGATCACCTCTAGCTCAGGCCCGCTATAACCTAGAATTTTCCCAACAAAAATGTTCCATATATTTTTATACATATAGTCACTATCCATATACCCATACCCATATCAAGTGATAAAAGTGAATCCAACCAAAAATCAATTTATATCATTATATTAACACATCAGCGCTGAGACATCAAATGAGGGACGTTACAATAATTTTATGACTCACTGCTCCTACCACCAGTTTGTTGTCAGCCATATCAATTAATTGTATTCAACCGAACGTGGAGGACCTCGGACTTGGCGGCACTTGAGAGATTAGTAACCCGCGGTCATGGTTCCTTACCAATCGCAGGTGACCGATGAAGGCGTCGACCATTCGCCTTAGCCGACGGTTCCAAGCAGTGCTGGGCGTCTTATATGCCTAGGGTTTTGTTATGCCTGCGTTCAACAATGACGCCGACGCTCATGACTGTCAGCTAACCTAGTCGTTGCTCGGCCCTCCCTTGCGCCCAGGGTGTGACTGCTCGTGATTCTTCCATTCAATGGGTAGACGGATGACTTGCGTGGCGTTGGACTGGCCCTTTTTTGAGCGCTCTCACTCCCGGAATTCTCCAGGGCATGTGAGCCTCAGCGCATGGATCCAAACAGGATGGGCGTTCAGTGCAAGAACCCTTTAATTAATTAACCTGGTGCCACCAACAATTGTGAAAATGACCTGAAACCCTCGCTTGAAAACTCGCCTGAACTCTCAAAATATCAAATGAAGAAGATCCCAAATTCCATGCCTGCTCTCGTTCCTCTTCCATCCTTTTAAAGCTCAGTCGCTTGAAGAAAACCATAGGCAGATCGACAAAGGCTAGAAACCTTGGTTGAGAGTTACCTGGCCAAACTATGTGCTCTCGGACAATTTTTTTTTCTCTCTCTTTCTTTTTTTTCTTTTCTCTCTTTTTTTTTTCTTTTCCTTTTCTTTTCTTTTCTTCTTTTTGTTTTTTGTTAATTTGGTCCCATTGGGTCAATTGGTTGGGAATAGTACAATTCCTTCTCCCTAAAATTGCTTGCCCTCAAGCAATTTAAATGTTAGATGCTTCCTCCCATGGCATATCTTTCCATTGTACCAAATATTTATAGATGGTTTTGCTTCAAAGCTTCTTTTCTCAAACCTCCAACACCTCCTCTTGAACTAATTGAAGATGTCCTTCCTCATATAATGGGGATAGATCATGTGATGATTTGTCTTTCTGCCCTATTGCCTTCTTCAACAAGAGACATGGAATATATTATGATTTTTGCTCTCTACAAGAAGCTCTAATTCATATGCCACTTCTCCTATTTTTCGGATAAATCAATAGGTCTCGTAGAACCGTGGATTTAACTTTTCTGCGCCTTTCTGCTTTAAGGTAGTCTGTCTATACGGTTGTAGGCAGAGGTAAACTCATCTCCCACTTTGAAACTCCTTTCTAGCCTTTGTCAATCTGCATATAACTTTTGTCGATTCTGAGTTGTTTGTAGGTTATCCTTGAGTGCTCGGAGAATACCTTGACATCCATGGATCCAATCCTTCGCTAATGGTGCCCTGCTATCTCCAAATGATGTGTTTGTGAAAGACAATGCCTCATATCCATATAAGGTTCGGAAATGTGACATCCCTATGGACATGTGATAAGTGGTGTTATAGTGATATTCTCATCAATGCAACCACTTGGTCCATGCTCTTTGTTGCCCTATGACATAATTTCGTAAGTAACCTTCCTCCCATTTATTTACTGGTTCGGTCTAACCATTTGTCTACGAGTGGTAACTTGTACTAGGAGTTAGTTTGTGCCTGCTAACCGGAATACCAAAATGCTCCCATGAGCCTGCTATCACGATCACTGACAATGGTTTTAGGAAAACCACGTAGACGAATACTCCTTGGAAAAATATCTTTGTTATCTAAGATGCAGAGCTTCTGGAGGAAATCACAAATAAGTGGGCATATTTGGTCAGATGATCTTTTCCTTTGGATGAGGGTAGCCCTGTCATGAAATCCATGGAGACACTCTCCCATTTTTGTTCCAGAATGGGCAACAGTGTAACAAACCTGTCGGGTGTGTATGTTCAACCTTATTGCTATGACATGTACCACATTCCTTGACATATTTGGTCATTTCCATCTTGAGTCCCTTCCATGTGAACCTCTCCCTAATGGTCTCGTAAGTCTTTATAAATCTCGGACATCCTGCTAGAGGGGAGTCGTGGGTTGCTTGTATGATCTCCATCTTCAGCTAGGACTTTGGTACTAGATAGATTCGATCCTTATAATAGATAATGTCATTGAAAACTCTATATCGATTGTCTGATGACTGCCCATCAAAAATCTCACAGACTTACTGGTTTTTCAAAATTTCCACCAAAATATTGGACTTCCAATCTTCTATAATGTCTATGAGGGAGAAGGTAGTTGGTCTCCTGGACAAGGCATCTGCAACCGCATTGTTTTTTCCCTTGACATATTCGATCTCGAAGTCATAGGCTTGAATCTTGGTAACCCATTTTTGTTGCATGTCATTCAATCCCTTCTTATCCAGGAAGTACCTGAGACTATTGTCATCAGTTTTAAACTTGAACTTGTTGCCCACTAGATATGGCCGAAACTTGGCCAGTGCATGCATAATTGCCAGCATTTCTTTGTCATAAATGGAATAAGAGTGCTCATAATCCTGGAGATTCCTACTCTCAAAAGAAATTGGATGATGATTATGTGTTAAAACAACCCCAATTCCCTCCCCAGAAGCATCACACTCCAATACGAATGGTTGGGAGAGTCCATCAAGGCTAGAACCGGGTATGAACTCATCACTTCATTCGCTCAAATGCTTCTTGTGTTGTCTTTGTCCATACAAAGGCTCCCCTTTTTGTCAGGTCAGTGAGAGGCGTTGCTAGTTGTGAATATCCCTTAACAAATCTTCTATAATAAGTACAAATACCCAAGAAGCTCCTTAATTCTATTACATTTTTGGGAGTGGGCCAATTGAGATTGGCTTCAATCTTCTCCTAGTGTACTTTCACGCCTTGACCTTCGATGATGTGACCCAAATATAACATTTTTGTAATGTCAAAATCACTTTTGGAGATCTTGGCATAGAATTGTTGTGCTTATAGTATTCCCAAAACCTCGTCCAAATGTTGAAGATGCTCCTCCCATGTTCGATTGTAAATCAAGATGTCGTCGAAGAAGACCCAACACAAATTTTCGTAGTTGCTTGTTAAACACATGGTTCATATATGACTAAAATGTTGTAGGGGCATTGGTCAATCCAAAAGGCATCACTAGGAATTCATAGTGTCCATAGTGGCATCTTAAAGCTGTCTTTGGAATGTCCTGATCTTGAACTCTGATCTGGTGATAACTTGAGCGGAGGTCAATCTTTGAGAAGTACTTGGTCCCCTTTAGCTCATCCATCAGCTCGTTGATCATGGGGATAGGATATCGATTTTTGATGGTCTTTTTGTTTAGTGCTCGATAGTCTATGCACATTCTTAGGGACACATCCTTCTCCTTGACCAAAACCACAAATGAAGCAAAAGGGCTTGAGCTTGGTCGAATGTGTCCTAATTGCCAACAACTCCTGGATTACCTTCTCTATCTCATCCTTATATGCTCTAGGATGTCAGTAAGGCGTAGTTATGACAACTTGGACCCCTTCCTCTAGTTCAATGATGTGCTCAAATCCCTTATTTGGTGGTTGTTGTGGTGGTATATCTCCAAAACCCTTATGGTGCTTTTGCAATAATGTCGCGATGTTAAGGGGATACTCCTTATGTTGTTATGTTGGTTTCTTCTCCATGATTCGACACTCCACAACCCATACAATATCCCCATGTCGAAGATTTGCCTACATCTTGTTATATGTCACAATCTTGGGCGGTTATGCAACGATTCCTCTTAAAATCACCTTCTTACCATCTGGACCTGTAAATGCAAATTCCAAGTCTTAATAGTTCATTGTATGAATCCCAATTGAATATCACCATTGAACCCCTAACATTACATGGGATTTTGGACAATCCACGACAAAAAAAATTATCTGTAATCGTGTTGTTCCCCATTGTTAGACTCATATTAGGGACTATTTTAGTGCATGGCATGTGATTGTGCTCCTTCTTCCCAGGAATCGAAACTGTAAATCCTCCAAATTCTTCAGTTGTCAATCCTCTTCTAGCTACAAATTTTGCATCAATGAAGTTTTGGGAGGCCCCACCATCAATCAACACGGTCACCTTGTGTCCTTGTATGGTGCCCCTGACCCAAAGAGTGTGGTATCTTGGGACCCCAGTAATAGAAGTAGTAATCCCTTCTTGGGTTTCCTCCTTTATCGCCCCCATACCTTGTGATCCTCTCTGATCTAGCTCTGGTTGCTCTTCTCCATCTTTGTTCTCAGAAAAATACTTCAAAATAGTGGGCCTTTCCCTTAGTACACTGATGCCCTAGTGCCCAAGGTTCCTAACAAGAGAAGCATAACCTTCTCCTCCTGAGGTCTTTCCTGGTTTCATCATCCAACTTGTCTTTCCCTGACAACTCTCTTTGTTGTTGCTTAACTTCCTTTCCCCTTTGAGGAATAGTTGGTTTGGGTAGGAATCTAACCTTGGGCAATACATCTTGCATATCCCTTGCCCTACTAATTACGTCTTGCAAGGTCATTTATTTATGATATAATTTAATTTATAGACAAAATATCATTTTTCACCTGAATTCACCAAAATCTGACATTACAATTTCAAGATTTTTTGTTGTTTAAAATACAATTTTGATTTTATAAATGTATTTAGCACCCTGAAAAACCCCAGAGGCACTCAAATTATGAAGATTAAGCGATTTAAACTCAAATTTTAAAAAAGCTCTGTTAGATTTTGATTAAAATTCACCAGAAAAATGGTCGTGAAAAAGGCCATTTTGTTTATGAGTTAGATTACGCCTTTATTT
>APFE030680760.1:0-19195 GCA_000404065.3 Pinus taeda
TTGTGTTTTCATTACTCCTTTGAAATTTTAATGTTTTTTGAAGTCATGATAAAATCTTTTACGCCATTATTTCGAAATGTTCAAAGTTTGCCCTTGAAAAAAAAGTGTTATTCCAACATCAACACTTTTCGTTTTGAGGGTGTTTTTGCACAAAATTTACCCTTGAAAAAAAAATGTTTTTCAAGCATCAACGCTTTTCGTTTTGAGGGTGTTTTTTGGACAAGTTTTGCATAAAAAATAGGTTTTCACCACCATTTTTAAAACATGTTGAAAATTTACACAAGAAAAAAAACATTGTTATTCCAGCATCAACACTTTTCGTTTTTAGCACTGTTTTTCATGTTTTTTTTGGGATTTTTTAGCTAGAGTTCCCATTTTTAGTTTATAGTTCCTGTTTCAAAGTTACATTGCTTATATATATTTTACTTTTATTATTATTATTTGTATCCTAGAGTGTCACAACCCCATGCTATGTTGCCTTATGACCATCGTGGGCGTTATGCGGCACCGACGAGATTTCACTTCAAGTTAAACTACTTTCACCTGAACTACGCCTAAAACTTCAAATATTAGCCAATTTTTCATTCAAGTGTTCTTATGTTAAATTGTGCAGCGAAAATAAACTTTATTCAATTTATGCAATTTTGCGATATACCAACTTCAACATAAAAGTGCGATGAACATAACAACAATATTATATCAAAAATTAAAAAGCAAACACAATTTTGTGATGGGAGGGGGCAACACCCTGAAGTAGTTTGCCCTGAATTTTATTAAAATTCTTCAAATAATATATAATAGTATTTTACAAATACATTGGTGTGGCAACTTCCAGACCCAAACCAAAAAACTTATCCACCTAATCTAACGAGTCATGCAGTCCTTCCCTGCACTCTCGACCTGCCTAGAAACCCCAAAATATTCGTCGCTAAAAAAATACCAACAAATCTATGATGTGTGACCTAGTTGGTTTTTTACAATATCGTAGAGTCACCCCTGTTATGCGACCTAGTTATGTGATCTCCTTTTTCTTGGTTGAACTTGCTTTTTCCCTTGGTCAAACTCCTTCTCTTCAATTTATACACATCCTTACCTTTCTTTTTACATGGTTCGATGCCCCTTCAATTACTTGAGCCAACCTATCTTTCTTGTTCCTTCAGACAACCTGCCTATGAGTGGGCACAAACACCCTTGCCTGGGCACTCTTCCTGTTATGCATTCTATACTACCACCCCTTGACCATTGTCGTGTCATTCAATCCATGTTGTGCTTCCCACTCACTCACTTGTTGCACCCCCGCTCACTATATCTCACCTTTCGTGGTCGCACTTCCTTGCCTTGGCTTCTACATCCTACTCGTTGTGGCACCCGGGCATCCCTACCTTGGGTGTGGGCATGCTTGTGGGCATGAGTACGTGGAGTTAGGTTATCACTATGTTATGTGTGGGAGGGCGCTCTCCCTCACACGCTCTTCACTCTACCATGGGCGGGTTCTCTCCCTCATGCGCTTTCCACTCTATCATGGGTGGGCGCTTTCTCTCTTGTGCCCTTTTCTATGTCATGTTATTGGGCGGGCATGCCCATTGTGACGTGCCCTCCATGCCTTTGCCCGATGACCCGCTTTTGTGCATGCACGCATAGGGTGTGCCCCCCTCAACTTGTACATGTTGCTTACTACCATTGTGTCGACCTGGGATCCCCTTCTCTATGTGGGCACGCTCATCACACTTGGGTGATCTTGTGCCATGCACTCTAAGTTTGTTTTTCACCACCAAATCAGCATGGTCTGTCATGGGTGCCCGCTGGCCTTGGTGCAACTCGGGGTCCTAACATCCTTCCCCACTTTAAAAAGGTTGTTGCCATCGACAAAACCATCTCAAAAAACTCTTTTGACAATTCTCCCATCCTCACCGCAACAATGAGATAGCTTTTCCTATGACCTACACCATACCCATAACCTGTTGCATCCTTGGAAGAACATCTTATGCTAGTACCTCTTGTGTTGGTGACTAGGCGGGTAGCTAATTCGACCATGATGCCTCCTACAAATCAACACATGCATCTTGGCATCATTGCAACTATCATTGCATCTTGCTATCGTAGGATTCTCCATATTCTCTACCACTATGGTCTTCTCATCACTTCAACGGGTCTCATTTCCCTGAGTAGATTACAATGAGCCAATATTCACTCTAAGTTTAGAATGAAGACAGGGAAGGGAAGGCTAGTGCATCTCCATTCCCATCTTCATCATGCTCTAACATCTCAATCCAAGTGTCCACGTCTTCCTCTTCTACCTCTGTATGTATGCTTCACGATCTTCCCTCCATTGGTTCTCTAATTCTACAACCTTACACTCTGTCCTGCAAACTTCCATTGCCTTTAGCTTGTCTGTCAACTAAAGCACACTATCTGACAAAATTCTTATAACATTTTCTTGTTCCATGAGTTTTTCCTCCATTAAGTTCAACCTCTCATAGAATTATTTACTTTACTGATCCTTCTCCATACTCATTGATGTTATCTTATACTCGATCTTCGTAGCTCCTTGGTTGGAATACTCAATGGTTCTTCCTCCCTTCAATCATATATGAACAACTTATTCAAATGTGGCATGATCAATGCTTCATATTTCTTCATGAATTCCATTCCTAAAACTGCTTCATAATCATCCCTTTGAACAATCGTGAAGTTAACTTTACCTCGCCATTCACCAAGTCTTACTTCCACTTCTTCTATGATCCCAATGATTTGATGAGGTGGTGAGTTCACCACTCTAAGATGTGCTTGAGTTGTAACGAACTTTAGTAGGAACTTCCTTGTTGCCTCTTCTCTCATGAAGTTGTGGGTCGCTCTGCTATCCATGATAGTGAGAAAAGAACCCTACCTAAATTTCATCTCAATGTACTCCAACTTGTGCCTCTTAGGATCATGTTTTGGGACAACCTTTGTTGCTACTACAACACCCAAAATCTGCATCACACCAACTATTGTTTGCTCTTCTTTCTTCTTTCCATATGGCTGAATAATGACTGCAACACTTGGTCTCAAAGGAAAGTTCTTGGCCACATGGCTTCCCTCCCACAACCAACACTTCAATGGTTTCTTCCCTTTCAATTTTCCACTTGCCTTTACTTCAACTTCCTTCGAATTCCTCTCCTTTGGCTTATATGACTTCTTCTTCTTGTCTTCCACTCTTTCTTCATGATGGTCAACCAACCTATCAACTATAGAAAATCCTTCCTCAAGTGTCTTTATCTTTTGTTACTTTACCTCATTTTGCCCAAGGTTTCAATCCAATAATGTAGTTGAAAACCTTGTCTTTCTCTGCCATGTCAGGTGACTCCAAGATCACACTAGCAAATTCACGCTAATAAGCTTGTAGACTCCTAGTCTTCTTGATATACTTGATCTTCATACAAGCATCCCGCATTTCATCTTGTGGGCTAAAGTGAACCAACAATGCTTCCTTCATTTCTTCCCAAGTCGAAATTTCCTCAGCATCGCCATGGGCAATATGATCCATCCTTCTTCTCCACCACATCTTGGCATCTTTTGTTACGAATTATGCAACTACCTTCACCTTCACTTCCCCTGAGGCAAGCTCCAATTTGTCAAGGTACTACTCTATGTCCCATAGAAAGTTTCCAAGAGTCTTGGCGCTCCTCACTCCATCGTACAAATCAAGCTCCTTTATTTTGATGTGGAAAACTCCACTAATCGAATCTTTCCCAATCACTTTCTTCAAAATCACAACTTCATTCAAATCTTCGAAAAGGAACTCATGTAGCTTTATGATCTCTTCCATTTCTTGATCTTTGGTAGTCTCAAGTTCCTTCACTTCATTCACAGTTTGATCATACCTCCACTCAAGATATTCATATCACACCTTAAGTTCCTTGGGACATTTTTCTTACTAAACAACCTTCTCTTTGAGTTCAACATTCTCTGCCTTAAGTTCAGTCATCGTTGTTCCCATCTCATTCATTCAATCCAACACTTTGTTCAACAAAATCGCCTCTGTGGTCATATTGGACTCACTTGTCACTTGAGGTCCTTCACCAACGCCTGCCATGAGTCGATTTTGTGACCGAGTTACAACCATAAACAACCATGTTTCACTACGCTCAATTCGGCTCTGACTTCTTTCATCTTTACCCCTGCTAAACTAAACTTCCACACAATTTTATCAATTCCCCCCTTCACAAAGTAGTCTCTTATACCAAATGTCACAACCCCACGCTGTGATTCCTTATGACCACGTGGGTGTTGTGCACCACCGACGATATTTCACTTCAAGTTAAATTACTTTCACTCGAACTACACTTAACACTTCAGTGTGCTAATACTTCATTGTTTCCATGAGTCATGCCAGACACTTGACCAAATATCCACTCGGCTAAGCATGACTTGCCCATCATATAGGTTCATCACATTCCACCCTTGCCTCCAGCATTCACACCTTCTACTCTAAGGTTGCATACTTCCCAGAAAATTATTGCAAAAATCATCCATCAAAAACATACCTCAACCTTCTAATTGAAAGTCATCCATTGCACATTCCTCTCAATCAACATAAGGGGAACCATCATACGACTTCCATCAATAACTTCATCTTTCTTCCATGACTATGATATGCACAAATCTAGTCCAACTTCGACAAGCTCCATCTCACCAAGATCTTCCTCTTTCATCAACAATCTCACAACACTTGTTCCTTCATGCTAGTCCCCATAGTCAACTACTCCCTTCAACGGATGCGACATGCCAAAATCTGGTGAAACTATGGTAGACATCGTCCCACCAAACTCGTCTTTCGACACCATGTTCAGAACACTTACATTGCACTTGACCATTGGACCAACTTCCTCATTATTCATTGCAACTACTTCTTCATCATCACGACCAATAGCTTCAACCTACCTGACTACCCAACTAAGGCGAAGAATCTCAACTCTAACCTTGTTTTCTAAAAGTTCAAGTTCTTCTTGCAATCATGGCCTCTCTTTCTTCATGCAAACCAACTTGTCCATGAGCTACATAAGTCTACCATGGCCCTCTTGCAAACCTGCCATCGCACTCCCCATCGTGGCACAAGTATGCCCCTACCTTCGGTGCGGGCGCACCCCTGGGCATAGGTCTGTGTTAGTTTGTTGTTATGTTATGTGTGGGCAGGCACTCTCCCTATTGCACCCTTCCTTCTACCATGGGCATGTGCTATCTCTTGAACCCTTTCTTATGTCGTGTTGTTAGGCGAGTATGCCCATTGTGACATGTTTGTTATGCCTTGCCTTATGTAGCACCCAGTGCCCCACCTTCATGCAAGAATGCACCGTTCAACTCATGCACGTTGCTTCCTGCTGTTGTGTCAACCTGGGTGCCCCTTCTCCATGTGGGCACACTCACCACACTTGGGAACTCTTGTGCCATTCAATCCAATTTTATTTTTACCACCAGGTGAGCATGGCCCATCATGGGCGTCGTTGGCCTTGGTACCAACTTAGAGTCTTGACATAGAGGAACCCAAGAACCCACCTAACACATAACCACTAGTTTCTATTAGAAGACTCTATGTCCCAAAATTAAAAAAGGTGCCAAAATTTCAAGTCTCTCATCCCATGATAATCACTATAGGCCCTTTGAACGATCTTTTACCCCTATTCGTGTGATATCAAATCCCCTAAAAAAGAACTAATATAGATGATTGATAAAGGATCTTGTCGAGATCTAACACACGAATCAATCAAACCTCAGAATTTCAATTAGACCCAATGATTACAAATCCAAAAGGTTCTCTGGGTAATAACCTTTTTCATTTTCGTCATTCGACGAAATATGCTCTAAGAGAAATCAGATACTATATCATTCTTTGATCATAATCAGCATAATTATGAGAGGGATAGATCTTCGATTTATATAGGAAATACCTCTTGGCAATTTCTTTATTGGAAGTCGGTGACGAGGAAATATAAGTACAAAACCATAGTTCAGAGATCTTCCCGAACATATCTATGATAGACTCGTGTCTAGAGATTCAATATTCTGGAAAGAAATATCCTACGAGGTAGACCATCTTGATGAGATAACAGATCGTCTTCGTGTACTATAAATATGGATCTACGACCTATCTTCCTCTCCGTAAACCGGGTCACAACTGGAGGATTTGAACCTTAAATCTCTCAAATTTAACATTACTTCCATCACCGATTGATCTACCCCTTGGGACATATATTTTATTTTTATTAATTATAGTTCATTAAATGATTAAATTAATATATTAATATAATAATGACTAAAATATAAACATTAATTCATAATGATAATAACAATTAACATTTATATTTAATATACATAAATTTTGATCATCTAAATCTAATATTATTAATTAATTCCATTCAACAATTAAATTAAATAGATTAATGTAATAATGAACTAAAATCCAAGACAATATGATTTATACCGAAAGTTGTAGCTTCTGGAAAGAATTGTGACATGGACCTGTGGTGTTGCATGTGAGTCCGCAACATTTAGAGTGGACCCTACCACTCAATCTCATCACAAACCAAAATAATTTTCTAGATTAATAATTTAAAATTTAAAATTAATATACAATTTTTTAATAAAGTTTAATGCTCAATGTACAATAAATTTTTAAAATTATAAATTAGTGGGCGCAAATTTATTCATGTTCAAATAATAGTATCTAACTGAATTTTGGGGTAAAGTTTTAAAAACAATTTAATTTATTTATAAGAAAAAACAAATTAAACCTTTTTATTTTCGAAGTGGAAATAAGGCACACACAGATATATATATATATATAGTAATATATATATATATAATATTATATAATAATATATATATATATGAGTTTAATTGGGGTTTATTTTCAGGGTTGGGACAATGACTATTATCTTTTCCAACACGTTTAAAATCTAAGCTATGACCAAGATAACTAGAGAGGCCTTGATAAATATGATTGTAATGGCTTCACGTCTATATAGTTGTTGTTTGGCTTTGAACTTGGTGATGTATTTTCCAATATATATATATATATATATATCTCTCTCTCTCTCTCTCATCTCATCTCTCTCTATATAATAATATATATATATATTAACATTTTCTATTTATAAAATTTCAAATTTTTTATATTTAAAGAAATGTTAATATTGATTAGACAAATACTTATGTGGGTGGAACCCTTGTCCGACAAACTAAGAAGTCTGATACACTATTTGGTGTCTAACTTAACCACGATCTTAAAATTATATAACAATAATAATTCTTATTTCATATATTAATATGTGATTTATATAATGTTAGATGTTAGTATTTAGGTGGTTGGACTACTTATGACATACTATAAATGCTAATAGTTATATGGTTCAACCACATATATATTGTAAATTACATTTGTATTACCTAAAAATTTCAAAATACATCAACAAAAGCATCATAGTTCATCTAATGTTTATAGTATTTAGTCTCAAGCAACCTCAAGGGAAACCAAATCTATTGACCATTATTTGAAGTTCAAGTCTAATAAAAAGAAAAACATCTGCTATTGTAAGCTGCTAAAGCTACCATGTATAGGAATATAAGAAGAAGAAAAGAAACTGCTAAAAATCATATGTGATATCAAGAGGTTGAAGAGGTAATTAGCGTTGGGTCCCATGCACTTGCATTTGTAGGAGCAAGAGACTTGAGTTCACAATGAAGGTGACTTTCTAGGTGGGCTAGTTAGGAATCCAAACTTGTCAAACAAGAACATTGATATCACTACACATGCTTAATTTCATTCAAGGAAGAGATGATATCATTATGATCCTCATGCTTCTCTTTCAAGACCCTTCACTAAAGAGTTTTTATCTACTAACAGAGGGTGATGGAGTTAAGGTATTGGATCCATCTTCCCCTAGTATGACCAAGGTCAGGAATCCAATTGGCTACCTCATTTAGGATTTCAAAGTCAGAATAATCTTGACAATCATTAGCAGTAACAACCTCTAATTGACAAATTTCTTTGTCGATTTTGGGGGTGGTGGGGGGGGGGGGGGTAGCAGAATGAAATAAAATTGTAGCTTCTTGGGCCTAGGCTTGGCCATGTGGCCTACCTTGGGGGCATCTTCCATTAAATCCCTAGCGATTGCGCATATGTTTCCCAAGCATATTGCACCAGAAAAGGAAGAACCAATCAAGAAAACTATCCCACATATACCGATATTAAAAAGATTAGGACTGAGCATGTTGAGAAGAAAGAAAATCCAAGAGCGTCTGGGGGATTTGGGAAGTTCAATCCAACATGAAAGGAAGGACTAGTAAATTAAAGAGGTTAGTGAAAAACTATGGACAGGGTCACACACAAACTAGGAGACACCGTGAAGCCAACCATAGTGCACACCCTTAGAATTTAAGGAAAAGCCACCAAAAGAACACCAAAAAGACTCAAAATCAAAGAAGATAAGAATGGAGCCAAAGGCATGGGACTACACCCTGATATATCCAACAATTGTTGGCTGAGCCATCGAAGTCACTTACACAGAGGACATGAATGTGCCACCTACAACTTTAACATCCAATTCCAGTGAAACCCTCGAATCGTCATAGTATATATCCTCGAATCCCCATACTTCCATCACCAATTGATATGCCCCTTGTGACATATATTTTATTTTGATTAATTACAATTCATTAAATGATTAAATTAATATATTAATATAATAATTACTAAAATATAAACATTAAACCATAATCATAATAATGATTAACATTTATATTTATATTTAATATACATATATTTTGATCATCTAAATTTAATATTATTAGTTATATTCCATTCAAAAATTAAATTAATATATTAATCTAATAATGGCTAAAATCCAAACAATAGATTATGTAATGCACTGAGAGCTGTGCGACGGATGGGTGCCTCACCGGACGAGCGACAAGCTGTGGAGACAAAGTGCGGAGGACGTACAAGGCGAGCTGCAGGTCGTGCGAGCATGTTGGAGAAAAGTGTATCAAACCCCCTGCTTCCATCAATTGTATAAACCCCTTCTTCAATCAATGCTACACAAGAAGGAACACTTCTTGGAAACTTAGAACAATGAATTTCTTGCCACTTTGTGCCAGGGTACATATACCCACTCACGTACAGCAAGAATCTGTGGGCACCCAAATGTAGTGAATCAAGTATGAAACAACACCCACCACATCACCTGAAAGAATTTGGGGGTACCTAAGTGCAGTAAACGGGGTCTGAACAACCCCACATTACCCAGATGAATTTGGGGGACCCAAACGTAGTAAACCGGGAATGAAAATCCATTCCAACTTTGTCACCCATTATCTCAACAATATGTTGTAGCCCATTTATATAAGAAATTAGAAATCATGACATTTCTTTATTGTTGTGTGCTGCTGATTATAAAAAACATGCTCCAACTCACCTCCTTGATGCTTTTAGTTGGTTTCCCATCAAACTGAATGACGACATCTCCAGGACAGAATCCAGCTCGATAAGAAGGTGATCCAGGAGTCACCTATGACGTTTCAATCAAAAACATATGTTTAAATGTAAAACATAATTTGTACCATCAATTTGGTAGGCCAAAAAGGTACCAAATATAGTATACGCTCCTTTGAATTGCCATATGCAAAAAACAACATTAGACAGAGGTAAAGTGAGTTAAAATTCAATTATTAATGCAAGAATGGAATTAGGAAATAAAACACAAAGATCTTATTAGCAACCATCCAAGTAAAATCCTCCCATGTATTATGAATGTTTAGACTAACTTCCACTATAGATTTATCGCATAAACATTTTATCATAACCAGTGCAATAAAAAAGAAAAAATGAATCCACAGATGCACAAGTTTTATCCCAAGGTAGCTCACCTGTGGCACAAGAACACCCTCTGTTACATCAGGAAAAGCTGGACCTCTCACTTTAAGGTGAGCTATAACAAGTTCGTTTAGTTCAAGCATCTTAAGTCCCAACCATGGACACACTACGCACTGCAAAATGAAAATTAAGAGGTATCCCATTCCTCACTACAGAATTCCATGTCACCCCTGCAATAATCAGCAAACAGAGAATGTGACTAACTCTTAAGGATGGGAAATTTTAATCAATTCAATCGGTTCTAAGAGGTTTAAAGAAATCGTGTGATCATTATAACAGACCTGTACATGTAGATGTCCTTTCCATGGTTTAATTGCTGTTTGCAAAGATAGCAAGCCCCGAGATAATGGGCAACAGGAAACGCTGGAACATTTGAATAGCTCCGAGCTGGCGATGCCACATCCCATATTTCATGTTCATCTTGCTTTTGAACAGGGTATTGCACAATTTCACACTCTATACGACAATGAGTATGCGGGTTGTTTGTGCTCACATTTGAATCATGGGATATAACACAAGTATTGCTCTCTAAATGCTCCATTCCTGTTTGATGGGTGGATTCTGTAAATCCATGGGGAGAACAAATCGGTATTGTCTCGCTTTTCTGCTTGGAAGAACTCAACTGGCAATCAAAGTTGTTTTCAGGCCAATAAGTGATCCCAGCTCCAAAAAATGTCTTCAAATCCAATGGAGAAATTGGGCTTTTGGCCCCCTCTGAATCTGAGAACCCCTATGGATTAAAACCTATTGAGATCCCAGGAGCATTGCAGAACCTGTGCTTGTCTTCGGGCCAGACTCTGGTAGGTGATGAATCAGATGGGTAATCGGGCATCAGATGAAGCATCATCTTTTCTCTCCTCTTTTCCTTGATGCTACTGAGGATTCATCCCTCAATCCTTGTTCTTAAACTTGCTTAGCAGACTCTCTTCAATTGAAAAATAAAATGGTGTTCAAACCCAAAAATTCCTTGTACACTATTCACATGCACAATCCCTTACAACTTTGGGTACACTCTTCCATAAAAAGTGTAGGAGTCCTTGGTACTGATGACGAATATACTGCAATAAAGAAAACCTCACACTACAAGCCTAGTCTAAACCACCCTGGATGTAGTGAGCATATACTGATCCTAAGATAAACCTGAAATGAGTGTTTTATAAAGACAAAATTGGCTACAAAACCAGGATAAAAAATTCTCAAAGCTCCTGAGTCCTGACTACTCCCTCAATTCAAAAGGGTATTTTCCAAACTTATTGTTGGCAAGGCCTAAAATCATTCCATAATGTCTCAGGCTTGTGTTTGATCAACACTGACAATCAGAAAAATGACAGAAAACTTTCCCCAATATCATTCTACTCCAGTACCAGGACACCAAGTATACAAAACATCCTTCAATTCTGCCCCAAAACTACTCACAGACACCAATTTTTTCTCCGTAAAACAAAACAATCCCCTTAAACATTAAAACAACCTCCCCTTGTATCAAAATCCCCCACTTCCATCAATTGTATAAACCCCTTCTTCAATCAATGCTACACAAGCAGGAACACTTCTTGGAACCTTAGAATAATGAATACCAACACAATAATTTTTTAAAAGAAATAAGAAAATTATATTTCCACCTGAGCCAAAATAAACAACAAAGAGACTTGTTCTATCATTATAGGTTAAATGATCAAATTGACCTACTCTATGTAAGCAAACATCCTTCTGATCAACAAGGCAGCCAAAATTATTTAAGTGATTTATGAGTTCCATATTGGGTATATGAGGTTGATTTAGGATGCATTCAGTGGTTTAGTGGGCTTCTTGGGTACTGTGTTTTATGAATTTTTGTATTACTTGCACATTTCCCTCTAGGCATGTGTAGACCTAGTTTGGGTATTCTTGTGGAATTCCATAGATATGTTGGGTCGGTCACTGTTGACCAGATGAGAAAATTTTATGGATGCAGCAACCTCTTTTATAAGTGATTTATAAGGCTATGAAAAGATAAAAGCTCAAAGATAACTCCATGAATTGGAAGGTCTGTCTGGATCAATAACTTATGAAATTTGACCTTGTTTGGGTATTCCTGTGGAATTCCATAGATATGTTGGGTCAATCACTGTTGACCAGATGAGACAATTTTATGGATGCAACAACCTCTTTTATAAGTAATCTATAAGGCTATGAAAAGATAAAAGCTCAAATATAACTCCATGAATTGGAAGGTCTGTCTGGATCAATAACTTATGAAATTTCTGTTGACCAGATGAGACAATTTTATGGATGCAACAACCTCTTTTATAAGTAATTTATAAGGCTATGAAAAGATAAAATCTCAATGATAACTCCATGAATTGGAAGGTTTGTCTGGATCAATAACTTATGAAATTTCTATAATACAGTTGAAATAATGAGATTGAAGAGAGGCCTTGCATTCAAACAGAGGTTTGTACATGTGAATTGCAATTTTTCATAGATTGGTTATGGAAACTCTAACCTTCTAAGATAAGTTCATGTGCCAGCTTCATTTTATGGTGAAAATCTTTACTCGGTATTTCACATGAGCTCAAAAAATTCAATACCTTCTAAGTGAGGTAAGGTCCTACACTTTATTTGGTTTTCTCTCGTGTGAGATTTTTATGTTCCTGCCTGCAACTCATGTCGGTCTACATTTTCCACCTTAATATACCAGCAAGGGCGATCCAGTATCACTGAGCAGGGGCGATCAAGGTAGTTCCAAGCAAGGAGAGGTCGTTGCTCTGTGTGGTCAGTTGCAATTCTTATAACGTTTAGTACCAGTGGAATCAATCCAATGGCTCAAACAATTTTAATCATCTAACAACTAAATCAAGCGTTCACGAATGGACACGTAACCTCAATGGAGAGTTGATTTCGGAGGGGAACGCCTTACGGCGTAACTAGCAAACAAAAAAAAATAGCTTACCCACCTACTTAACATTAATACTCACTGAATGGATGATTTCCTTGTAAACGTACCTATTCTACACAAATAGTCAACTGAATGAACAACTGCCCTGGGCAACTTTCCCTTCAAAATGGGCACTTTCTTACAATACTACATGCAGCATAACCACCTTATTCCAACAAAGACAAGGTTTTGGAACATTCAGATGGGTCACAATATGGTTTTGAAAGTCCTGAGCAAATTCAATGAGTATTGTCTTCATGAACATATGGATCATTTGATCCTTTGTTTCATCGCTCATCTTGTTAACCTCAATGTATAAAGTAACAATATGGGTTAGTGATCCAATTTAGGATAAGGCATTTGAACTTTAGATTTTTGAAATTTTATGATTCGGGATTGGAAGGATATAATGCAGTAACTTTGACCTGGTTAGACTTGGGACTTAAATGTAACTCCCGTACTTATTACTGCCTCTCTACAGCTTGAAAGGTCCACACTCCAAACTGGCCCCATTGTCTACAACACAACTTTGTGAACACAGACTATTTGTTAAAAGCTACTCCAGTATTAGTATATTGCAGATAGTGATTCTGATCAGTTTGCACTTTGCACAGATGAGAAGCTGTGCGAGAATACAAAGAGCTCAATGCGTTTATATTAGTTGGCTATTTTACCCTTCTTGCACGCATTTCGTTTACTATCACTCGCTGCAATCTATTTCATTCATAGAAGGCCGATACTAAAAAGTTGTAATGTCTCGTTACTGAATTATTTATAAATTTGTTCAGCCCTACAAAAGAGACTGAACCGTAGCGAAATCTTCCACAGAGCCCACATAGATGGGCCCCGAACCACCATAATGAAAAAATAGAGCTTGCTCTTGGTGCCATAATGGAAAACCGAGAGTGCTCGTGATATGCATGTGGGCGAGGCATGAGATCGGATTCTCTGCTCTGATACCGAAAAATGGATATGAACCACAAAATTCATAAACGTATACAGGTGTGTAGCAAAACAGAGTTAAAAAATGAAGCATATATCAACTAGAAAGCCGAACAAGGATCCTCATGTAAGCTAGAAAACATAGAGAAATGTGTATATACGTCGCTGGGACAAAACTAATGAATGGACAAATATTCAACATAAAGTTGTGTTCCTGGCAATAAACTATTTCTTATTACCTGGATTTTGCAAATACTGTTAATACATCAATCTAAAAATGTAATCAAAAGGCCCTAATTTATCGACCATCTCTACAAAGAACAGGAAAATAAAACAAATATGTAAATACCTTGAGTAGATCAAGTGTATCGGTGGCCATTCGACCCTTGCTCGGCAACCCCAGACGAACCACAATGCGCTCAACAACATTCAACTCTAGGAATCCGTTCCCCGCCTGCGTCGAGAGGTCCTTCGAAACAACCGTGGATTGCAAGGATTGACATCGCAGAGAATTGAACCTGAAACCTCTGCGTTTTCTGTGAAACACAGACGAGGACTCGAGCAAGATTGGGACCGATACATTAGAGCAAGTGCTCGGGGAAGGAAGCAATTGATGTTGTGGCGAAGTCGCCGCTTTGATCGACATTACAGAGTCCCGATAGTTGAACCGTCTTCTATGAATTGTTCCCAAACTCTCAACTCAACAATGGAGATCTGCCAGTTGCAATTCTTATAACGTTTAGTACCGGTGGAATCAATCTCATGGCTCAAACAATTTCAATCGTCTAACAACTAAATCAAGCGCTCACGAATGGACACGTAACCTCAAAGGAAAGTTGATTTCAGAGGGAAACGCCTTACGGCGTAATTATAATTCTGCAAGATATACACGATTTTCTCTAAACACAGTTACGTATATACGCAAGTTTAATTAACAGAAGTAGCGTATATCAATTTTTTGATGGAAATGAAGGGTCATTTTTTTATGGAAATGAAGGGTAAATCTGATGATCTGGGTATAATTGATGTCTAAATAGTTGAAAAGGGTAAATGATCTTTTCAAGCTCCTTCTAAAGGGTCCTTTTTCATATTGCTTTTTACATGTTGTATCTGTAGGAGTTGCTACTAGAAATGTGTATCCACCTTCCACAATATCCCAAAATTATGTTCCAAGAGATTGAAGATAGGCTGTGGTTCTTGCCTTCAATAGACAAAATTACTCCCATCAAAAATTGGTGATGCCTCTTTCTCATAGTTTCTCATGATGATAGATCTTCCTTCAAGTGATCAAGGCATAAAGCAGATCACCAGGTAAATCAGGGTCAATCTACTTCAAGGATGAATAGAAGCTACAACCAACCACAGGTAAATCATTCTCAATTTGCCTCAAGAATGAATGTCAATGGAAACTACAATCACTTGGTCGGTAGATTTGATAATTGCAGGAATTTCTTTAATGGCCAATGTTTTTCATGTCATAAATTTGGACACAAAGCTGCTCAATGTGTTGCCTACAAGACCATCATGACTTGTCAAGCACGAAATCAAAGGAGTGTTGCCTACAATAACTTTTCTGCTTTTGAAAATGAAATAGAATGCTCTATTTGTAACAACTTCGATCATGAAGATTCTGAATGCAGGAGTAAGTTTTGGCAAACATCTCAGAAGGAGCAAGCTTCATTGGGTCCCAAAACATGGAGAAAGAAAGAACTACAACTAGAAAGATGTGGTATAGCCTTATATGCAGAAGGACAGGAAAATCAGTGGTACATCGACAGTGGATGCTCGAAACATATGACATGTGTTAAAGAAAAACTTCAGCCATATAGTGCCTTAGAAAAGGAAAGGAAGGTCTCATTTGGAAATGAAACCCCTGCACTCATAAAAGGTAAAGGTTCTGTTCTTTTGAAAGAAAAATTCAAAGCTGAAAATGTTATGTATGTTGATGGCTTAAAGCATAATCTATTGAATGTTAGCCAAATGTGTAATCAAGGAAATGAGGTAATATTTCGATCAAATGGATGTATTGTTTGTGAGCTCGATATAGGAGAAAGAGTGATCAAAGGCATAAGAACTCCAAATAATCTATACATACTTAAGGGAGGACAACAACAATGCTATCTAAGCAAAAATGATGAACATTGTATATGGCATAGAAGATTGGGACATCTAAGCTTCCCTCAGATAAGGAAAGCATGCAAATATCAAGCTATCCGCGATTTTCCTGACATCAGGGTTCTAGACATTACAATATGAAAATCATGTCAGTTTGGTAAGAAAACCAAAACACATTTCCCTGAGAAGGAAGAATCAGCTAGTAAGCCACTTGAACTTGTCCATACTGATTTATGTGGTCCATAACTCGTGGAGAAGAATACTTTATATTGTTCATTGACGACTTTTCCAGGATGTGTTGGATAGGACTTCTAAAGCATAAAGACGAAGCTTTCGAAAAGTTCAAATCTTTCAAAGCCTTGTTTGAAAATGAATCAGATCGCAAGATCAAATGCCTCAGGTCTGATCGAGGAGGGGAACTTACCTTGGATGATTTTTTCAACTTTTGTGAAGAACATGGAATAAGAAGGGAATTATCTACTGCAAGGACTCCTCAAGAAAATGGAGTGGTGGAAAGGATGAACATAACGGTTCAACAAATGGCTCGTGCTATGCTTGATGAGTCTGGAACTCCCGCAACCTTCTGGGGTGAAGCTGCATTTGCTGCCATTACTATTCTCAACAAAACAAACGTCCGGGCAACAATCCAAAGTAGATAAAAACTGAAGATTTTGAAGATGATGAGGACTATCCTTCAACATCAGATCAGACTAATGCTGAAGAAGAAATGAGGCACTAAAAGAATAGATAAGCGTAGAAGAAAAGACTCCATCCAGGTATATCCAGAAGAACCATCTAGAGACTCAAATTTTGGGGTAGAAAGAGGCAAGTATACAAACAAGAAGAACTATTACAAAAGCTTCAAGTTATCTAGCATTTCTCTCCTCTTTCGAACCATGAAATGTAAGCCAAGCATGCAAAGATGAATGCTAGGTCAAGGCCAAGAATGAAGAACTTGAGCAGATTGAAAAGAATAACACTTGGGAATCGGTTCCTAGACCTAATGATAAAAATGTCATAGGGACCAAATGGATATTCAAAAACAAGCTGAATGAAAATGGAGATGTTATTAGAAACAAGGCCAGACTTGTTTCTAAAGGGTATGCTCAACACAAAGTTATAGACTTTGAAGAAACTTTTGCACCAGTTGCTAGACTTAAAGCCATAAGAATGTTCCTTGCCCTTTCTAGCTTTTATAAGTTCAAAGTATATCAAATGGATGTGAAATCTGCCTTTCTCAATGGAGACTTAGAAGAAGAAGTGTATATTGAGAAACTAGATGGATTTATCCTTAGAAATGATCCAAAACTTGTATGCAGACTCAGAAAGGCTCTTTGTGGTCTTAAACAAGCTCCAAGGGCTTGGTATTATCGTCTAGACAAATACCTCCATAAACAAGGTTTTTCAAAAGGATCAACAGATAGCAATATATATATAAAAATTGACAAAGATAAATTGCTAATACTTGTTGTGTATGTTGATGATATCATATTTGGTAGCAATGAAGAATCCATGAGTCAAAACTTTGCTTTGGTGATGCAGAAAGAATTTGAAATGTCACTGCTTGGTGAGCTCACATATTTTCTTGGATTACAAGTCCAACAAAACAAAGATGGTATCTTTCTATCACAAACCAAGTACCTCAAGCAAATCTTGAAGAAATATGGCATGGAAGATTCGAAACTAGTATGTACCCCTATGATAACAGGATGCAGCCTCAACGCAACTGATGAATTAGCAGGAGTACATCAACCAACCTATAGATCCATGATTGGTAGTCTACTCTATCTGACAGGCACCCAACCAGAAATCATGCATGCAGTAGGAATAGTTGGAAGATTCTAGGCAAATCCAAAAGAAGCACACTTTCAGGCAGTTAAAAGGATTTTCAAATATCTTCAAGGAACACAAAATTATGGCTTATGCTATCCTAGAGATACAAATCTCACACTTCATGCATATACAGATGCAGATTGGGAAGGAAACGTGGATGATAGAAAAAGTACTAGTGATGGTGCATTCTTTATGGGTTCCAGATTAGTATCTTGGTTCAACAAGAAACAAAGTTCAATTGCATTATCTACAACTGAAGCAAAATATGTGGCTGCTGCGTCTTGTTGCACACAACTCCTTTGGATGATTCAAACATTGCAAGACATTCAAATCACTTGTACTCCACATATCTCCATTTTATGTGATAATACAAGTGCAATAAGTATTTCAAAGAATCCTGTCATGCATTCAAAGACCAAGCACATACCTATCAAATATCATTTTCTCTAGGAACAAATGCTTGAACAAAAGGTCAAATTGGAGTATGTTCCCTCGAAGGAACAGGTTGTTGATATATTCACCAAATCACTGCCTAGGGAGACATTTGAATTCCTCAGACAGAAGCTAGGAGTAGTTGATGCATCATCTTACTACTGACACTTATCTGTTTTAGAAGAACAGTGGTTGTACGTGAGTTTCATGAAGCGTATCTGCGTACAGACATCGGTATCTATGGATACAGTCGCGTATATGTTGATTGAAGATTATCAGTGGGCTAGACTCAGGATAAAAAGAGTCTGATGTGGGTCTAATCATCCGGCATAGGTTCAGGGGGAGCATATACTTCTAATAATGTATTGTTGGCATTACCTTAGAAGATCTTGTTACAATTTCATAGTTGTTTTTTATTCAAGTGGAATAGGTGCAGAGGGAGATGACGGTTGCTGGTTTGGATGGTGATTGACAGATGTTATTTTGATGATAGTTGCTGATGACTATCACGGTCTTGTCTTAGATATTTGGTCTCTATGTCATGTATTTCTTTTATTATCAAGGTCATGTAACGACCTATTTTGTTTCCCCACTTTGCCTTGGATGGATGATGTAATATTCTTGTTTTATCATGTATAAGTTTTGGTATATCCCCACTTGGTTGGGTGGATGAGTCAATTTTGGTATATCCCCACTTGTGTTGGGTTGTGTTATATTCTTTCCACGACTAACCTACGTAGTGAACTGGGGGGTTAGAGGGGGGGCGGAGGCCCCCCTTCGTTGTGCCGATTGCGCAACGGGGGGGTCACAGGGGGGTTTGAGGGGGACGAGTAGCCCCCCTCTACGGGGTCCGGGGCAGCACCTCGGGAAAAAAACATTTTGGACCCTATATTATGTTGGGCAAACCTACCTATGGTTTTTCGGTCCATGGTTTTGGACGCGATGGCTTTTGGTCCATGGTATTGGATGCTTCAGCATGTATAAATATGTATTGTAACATTGAAAGGAATATAATGAAAAATCAAGCTGGTAGTCCCGGTTTTTGG
>APFE030680761.1:3434-16278 GCA_000404065.3 Pinus taeda
CTTCTAGATGAGTAGCTTGTACAGATACCTCATCTATACTAGTGGGATTAAACATGAGGATGGTATGCCTCATGTAGCTATGTAGACCACCAATGTACTTCAAAAGAGTCTCTGGTGAGTCTACTGAGATTCCCAACATCAATGCTCTCTTTCTGAACTCTTGAGTATACCCTTGCACACTTTTCCCTTTCAACTGCCGAAGAGTTTTCCAACTCATCATGGCTTGTTGCACGTTGGACAATGGATAGAACTGCTTCTTGATCGCAGAAACAAATTCATTCCAGACATAAATGGTCTTACCATGTATTTCATGTCAGCTTGGGTTCTGCCTTCTCACCAAACCAAGGCAGTGCCTCCTAGGTGTAGGCTTGCCAGCTGAATTTTACTCTTGTCTGAGTTGATGTTCTGCACTCTGCAATACACATCAATTTGTCTAATCCAATTGTCCAACTTTTTAGCATTTAACTCTCCATCATATATAGGCAAATCAAATTTAACATTTAGCTTAATCAAAGATGCTTTATTATTATGCACAGGGCTATTAGGAGGTGTGAGAAAGCTTTCCTCTTTCCCTTTTCCTTTTGAGTGGTCATGGGAATGAGACTCATCTTCTTCTTTATCTTGTTTAGAAACTGATGAATCTTCATCCTTGTGCTTTCTAAAGTCCCTATACATTTCTTCTACCATAGACTTTATACCTAGGAAACTCTCTATGAATTGAGGGTCCGGCCCCATAGAACCTTCCTCTGACATTGTCTTTCGAGAATAGAATCTCCCAATTTCAGGGTTAGTTTCTACCAACTCTCCTTCTCCTAATTTGAGCTTTGATCTTGTGAGCATTCACAGCGAAATCAACACAAGCTTGTCTAACCTTACAGCCTTGAGCTCTGATACCACTTGATCTGATATTCACCCTATGAGTGACATCAACTAAAGATTTATTGTTTAAAGGTATTACAGAATCATGTGCTGGTGTGTGTTCTTTGTTATTGAAGCAACAGATCGATCAGATTTCCAATACATAGACAATAAAATGGAAAGACAACAGAGAAATATAGTAAGCAAACACAAAGACGCAAGAACTTTTAATAAGGAGTTCACCCTATTCTCCAGGGCTATGTCTTCGGTCCAGCTTTCAGTGGTGGCCTTGTTTTATTGTGCCTTTAAGTAGAGAATTACAATACAGGGACTCAATGTGAGTTCTCCTGAAGCAGGTTTGCTTGGCCAGGTGGTTCTTGGATTCCCCAAGCCACTGGAGTACACAAAATCTTCTTCTTCCTACTAGCTCTGTGACCTTCTGGTCTACAATGGAAAGACCCAAATGTGGTGCTTAGTCTGGATAGATTCCTCTATGGGATGGCTTGAATCTCTCAAGCTTTGGTGCTCGATGTTGTTGCTGGCCAGCTCGGCACTCTATCTCTTTCTGCTTTTGCTTTACTACCTTCTTCTTTGGTTTCTGTCTCTCAGTGTTCAGTCCTCCTCTCGAGGTTTACTCTAACTGAATCTAACTATCTATTCTATTTTGCTATTCATGGCTTTTATCCATTTGAATTCATGCCCGTTTAGTTCATTCTACCTCTGTCGATTCACCTTCTGCAGCTGCGCTTGGAGTTCCCTGTTCGACGTTAGCATGAATGCTCAAGAAGTGGCCACTTGTCCTCCTCTAAACGGCGCCAACCTGCCTCGTCGGTTTGTTTCTTCAGTTACGTCGTGGATGAAGTCTTTCCTCCACTGTGGTGGTCAAATGGATTCGAAATCCTTCTAAAACGTGGCGTATTCCTTCGTCGATTCCGCTTCCTCCTTTGGGTGTGATCTCAGTCGTCCGATCTGGGGCCTCTAGATCCGACGCCATATGCACGTCTCGCACGGTTGACTTGCTCGACTGATAACGCGTGATCAACGATGGTTTTCTCTCACCTTCGCTAGCCACGCGTCGATCGTTGAGTGGGATTGCTCCGCTTCCAACCAAAACCTCTTACCGTTTGAGGGCGCCCCGATCAATACCGCCGGTTTCTAGAGTGTGGGTCCTGCCTTGTATGTTTAGCGCTTTTTGCCTTTTTTCGCGTGCGGTTCTCCGGCTCGCCATGCGTCCATGTGCTTGGGTTTCCCCCCATTTTGGCCCTATTTGCCCAACGATGTGCGATTAGCGCTAAGTGCAGCGCTAATTGCATATCAAAATCCACCTCCTTTTCCCGATCCTGGGCTCCCAGGGGCTACTTTGACCTCCTGCGCAGTCTCCATGGGCCTCAGTCAGCGCTCTTTGACCGAGGTCCTTGTCATTCAACGTTGGCTGCCATTGCCACTGGTCCAGGGGTGTTTTTGATCACAGTTCTAAATTCTTTAGAGATTTGTCTCGACCTGATACAGTCATGGTTCTTTAATCAGTCTTTTATGGATCCAATTTGGATCACATAACATGACTTGATCCCAATAGTCCATACATGACTGAATTTTGCAATGATTTACAACATGGTCTTTTTCATGGCCTTTACATCAGGAGAAATATATGGTACTTACAACCAAATAAAGGAACCTCAACAATGAGGCAAGACCAGGATAGTCATCAACAATCATCATCATTACTTAAGAAAGTACAAAGGTATCTTTTCTTGGAGCTACGTTGATCTTAAAACATATAATACCTCTATTATACAACACACCATTCCCATGATATCCAGTGACAAACCTGTACAACAAAAATTAAGGAAAATTCATCCCAATTTAGAAAGTGAAATCAAATCTGAGTTGAATAAACTCCTTAAAGCCAAAATTATCTTTCCTCTTAGGCATTCAAAATAGATTTCAAACTTAGTATGTGTTAGGAAGAAGAATGGTGACATTCACATCTGTATTGATTTTAGAAGTCTCAACAAAGATTGTCAGAAGGAAAATTTCCCATTACCGACCATGGAAAAAATACTACAATCAATCGTTGGTTCAAAACTAATGTCTTTTCTTGATGGATTTTCAGGATATAATGAAATCCTTGTTCATCCACATGATAGATTAAATACTACATTTAGGACTAAATGGGGAACCTATGCCTACTAGAAAATGTCTTTTGGTTTAATTAATGCAGGGGCAACTTTCCAAAGAGCTATGGATATAGACTTTAAAGGTTTGATAAACAAAAATGTTGTCATCTATTTGGATGATATCACTATTTATTCCAAGAACAAGAACAACCATTTATATGACTTAAAGTAGATCTTTGAACGTTGTAAGAAATATGGAATCTCATTAAATCCAAAGAAGTTTTATTTTTCTCTAAGTGAAGGTAAACTTCTAGGGTTTATTATATCCAAAAAAGGCATTTGTATTGATCCAGACAGAATAAAAGAAATTGCTAAAATTTCTTTACCCCACAAAAAAAACTATGTAGTATTTTCTAGGTCAGATAAATTTTGTTAAAAGATTTGTCCCTAAGTTTTTCCAAAATGTTTTACCATTACAAACCATGATTAAGAAAAGTTCAATCTTTAAATGGGGACATAACAAAAGAGAATCTTTTGATCTTATCAAACAATCTATTACAAATTATCCCTCTTTAACAACTCCAAATTTTTCTATTCATTTCATTTTGTATGCATTCACTTCTTAAACATCATATGCTGTTATTTTAACATAACTCAATGATCAAGAAAATGAAGCACACTTTGCTTTCTTTAGCTCTAATTTTCAAGGTCTTGAACTAAATTATTCAAAGGTGGAAAAACGAATTTTTGATGTTTTCAAATATGTAAAACACTTAAGGTCTTTATCCTTAAAATCCATACTAAAATAATAGTCCCATTCTGAGCAATAAGACAATTACTTATGCAAAGGGAAATAGTAGAAAAAATGGCAAATTGTGTAACAACTCTACAAGAATATGATATTGACATTAGACCAGCCAAAATTGTCAGAGGACAAGGTTTTTGCGGATTTCTTACAGGAGCTTCCAACATACCAACAGATGAGGACTCAGGTAACCCTGTACATATATCAGAGGTAAGCCTAAATGATATGGAGTTCCAATATGTTGATCTTATTTTCTATTTGAAAAATGGATATGCTTCTCCTGAACTTAATCATAAAAGAAAAAGGGATTTAAGATTGAAAGAAAATCCATTTGAAATCATTGATGATGTGTTATTCAAAAGAAATTATGACTTTGTACTATTATGATGCCTTGAAAAGTCTGAAGTACAGAAGTTTTTGCAGGAACTCCACGATGGACTAGCTGGTGGGCATTTTGGTGGGGATACTATTGCACATAAAATCCTGCATGTTGGGTACTGTTGTCCAACCTTGTTCAAGGATGCCCATGAATACATAAGGAAATGAAAAATATGTCAAACTGCTATTGGAAGACAATGAAAACCTGCCTTCCCTCTACAAATAATCAACATCGATTAGCCTTTTGAACAATCGGGATTGGATATCATAGGTGAGATTGTTCCTCATTCCTCAAAACAACATAAGCATATCCTTACAACTATAGACTATTTTACTAAGTGGGTGCAAGCAATTCCACTAAAGATAGCTAATTTTGATGCTATCATTGAATTCATTGATCAATTCATTATTACCATATTTGGCTTACCAACTACACTTATGTTTGATAATGCATCTTACTTTTCAGGAAATAATATGACTGAATTTTCTCTTAAGAGGGGTTTCAAACTTAAATACTCTACTAACTACTACCCTCAAGGAAATGGTTTAGCAGAATCAACCGACAAGAACCTCATAAGGATTATTAAAAGAACTATTGATCAAAGCCAAAAGAATTGGCATAAATCTTTGACATTTTCTCTATGGGCAGATCGGATAACTCAAAAGGCCTCAATTGGCACTTCTCCATTCAATATGGTATATGGAAAAGAAGCTATCATTCCGTCAAATCTAGCTATTCCTTCTTTAACTCTAGTCTAATTTATCGAAGAAACACCTTCTGCTTATCTACAACTAAGATAGTCTCAAATTCATAAACTAGAAGAAGAAAGGGGAAAAGCCAAGCTTACACATACCTGCCATCAATAGTTAGTCAAATATTCTTTTGATGCAAATTTTTGTTTCCACGAAATCATTTCAAATTGGAGATCTTGTTTTGAAATGGGATAAGGCACATGAGGAAAAGGGAAAGCATACCAAATTCCAGAAAATATGGCTTGGACCATTTCAAATTGTTGAACAAGTAGGCCCATCAACATTCATATTGGAAGATTTATCAAGAAAGAGAGATTCTCTTCCTATTAATGGGCTTATTTTGAAAAATTCTTTTCTTAGAAGATTAGATCTTCTATTGTACATTATTGCATTTAATTTTTGTGTTTTTTTAGGAAAATAATGTTAAATAGCATCACTTTTGGCTTTACAATAGAATCTCTTGAAATATTTTGATCTTTCGCTTTCAAAGTAGAAATTCTTAAGGAAATTATCACAACATTTGAAAATTAGCTAATTATCATAAAACTTTGAAATTTTCTTTTCCATTGTAGTTATTCTTTGAAAACCTCAACTTTATAAAATCCTTTATTCTGTTATCAGTCGAGAAAGGTTATCTTTAACAAAGTAAAGACTAATTACAACTAAGCATCTCTAACTCTAAAATTGTCATCCAAAACTCTTTAGGAGTCAATGATTCTCCCCATCCATTAACTTTACTATTTTTAGAGAGTAATTAAAAAATATATTAACGTTAAAAGATAAGGGGTCCCATCACGAGCTTGCTTACCATGTTCATCGGGAAATAATAGAATGACATTACCAGCACTGAATACCAAACCAGGGTAATGGATTATGATTATTTTAATCTTAAGACAAGGGGTCTCATCACGAGCCAACTTGTTCAATTCAATTACAACTAGCGAATGACATTGTCACTTTCTGGTTACCAAACCAGGACAATGAATTTTAAGTAATAAAAAAGTTGTTAAAAGAAAAATAAATAAATAGAAATAAAAATGTGAAATATCTATATATATTTTTATATATATATATATATAATTAATATATATATATATATATATATATATTATATATATATATATAATATATACTTTTTGAAATTATCTCTAAAGACTGCACTCTTGTATTGATGGGATTCTGAACCATTGATGGTTAAAAGGTAACCCTGTCGAGGCTATGGACGCCTACTGGCAACAGTGGCTCTACCTATGAAAAATGAGTATATCAAAATGCTAAGTTGTAAAAAGACCCCTACTTTATCTTTACAACTAATTAATGGCTCATATAGATGAAAATGATTTCCATTTATAAGAGGATCTAAAAAGAATTGTAATTAAGTGAGTTTTTACGTTCAAAGTAATGTTACTTATCCAAATATTTCAAAAATATTTTCTATCCTGAATTATTTTTACTTAGAAAGTTTTAGAAATTTCAGTATTATTAGAGATAACTAGTTCTTCCAGTGAATCATCAATTTTTGTGTTGTGCAATAAACCCCCCCATTTATTTTTCTTAATACTTAGGTGATTATTATACAAATAAATGGGGACCCTTAAAAGAATTAAAAAACATAAGAATTCAATTTTAATTTGAAGATTTTATTAGGAATAAATTTGACTTTCTTTTATTAATAAAACCTCATTAAAGCTTGAATGACCAAAGAAGGCCACTTTAAATGAAAATCTGACAATATCGCATATTACAAAGTCTCAAGAGTATAATAGTTCATCTACCAAGTTGTTGACGTGTTGGACCTGCCAACATTCAGGGGATTAGCTCGGTATGAAGTCCCAACTAGACCTCACACCGTTTGGTGTGGGAGTTCCATCCAGTATGATGGCTCAGTTGCCATTATCTTAAATATTTGCCTTAGCTCTTGCTTGTCAGCACAAGAAAGTGGTCATCTTTGTCTTCGAGTAGCGAGGTTCACGTGCCTGGTGATTGCTAGCATTACTTGTGTCAATGGTTCTTTCACCATAGAGGGAGAGGGTGGGAGTGAGTCCCAAGTCAGATAAGAGGAAGCCCCAACTATGTTAGGAACAGACAACGCAACAGGACGTGCACAACTTTCAAAGGATCAGTCCACACGGATGTGACAATCACAACACACAAGGAAAGATAACATGTACAACACACAGCGGAGAAGTCCGTGCGAGTGTGACAGTCATTATAGCAAGTTTATGTGAAATTTATGTTTGATGTCCGTGGAGGTAACCAACACAAGCATGACAGTGTTAACAGCTCATACAACACTTTTTCTTTAATATATTATATATATTATATATTATATTTATATTACAACAATTGAATGAGTTCAAGTGTTAAACACAGGTTAAAGCAACATCCATTACAAGTGTTCAGGATTAGTCTTACAACAATTACAACACATGTGTGGAAATGTGCTAGCCTGTTAGTAGGCTTCTGAATTAAGCGAAAGTTCCAAGACACATCGTTACACCATACATCACTAACCCTATGGGCAGGGCGTTGGAGCCACTACTTACTCCTCAAAGAAAATATTATAGGCTCTCAAGGCTATATGGGAGGAGCCGAGGTGAAAAGTCCTTTGCATGTACAAATGAGGGGGTATTTATAGCCAAGGGTGGAACTGACCCTTGTGGTTGTTCGACTTCTCTCATGACTGTTTGACATCTATGACCTTTCGACTTCACATGACTCTTCATATGATAAGTGGGTCTCTTGGACTTCCACGTTACATTACATTGATTGACAATATGGCCCACAGTAGAGATGTGGATGACATGACTCATGACAAGACTCGACATGACAGTGCTGGAACATTCGTGCTGCTGCTGGTGTGCATGTCGAGCTGCATTGTTGATGGGTGATGGATGTCCTCATCGTGTGTCACATCTTCACCTCTGCATGGAAAAGTGCGTGGAGTCTTCGATGGTCGTTGGGTTTTCTTGATGTTGCATTTGAACGTTGATCCTTGCTTGTATGTTGGCATGCTTGATAGGTTCGTCCGTTCGTGAAAAGTGCATGTTCGTCCATTTGTCCATATGTGAACACATCCTCGCATGTTTTCTCATTCATCCATTTGTCCGTGTGCAAACACAACCTCGCATGTTTTCTCGTTCGTCCGTCCACGAGCACATCTTTGCATGATTGTTTATTCGCGAGCACATCTCTTTGCATGCATCATTTGTTCGTATGTTGGAAAACATGTACTTTTGTATGTACTCCCTTTGTTCATCCCATCTGTTGTCGTGCCATGTTTGTTTGTGTACTTGTATCTATAGTCACTCATGAAGAGACAACATAAAATCCATAAACCTCCTAGTCTACCATTATGCATGATTGTTTTGGATGCAAGTGACCGGGAGAGAAGACAAAGTTGTGAGCTTCGAGTTAGGATGGAGGCTCCGGGCACTGCTGGTGAAAACTGCACAGAAGTTAGTGGGAGATGGTGACGGGAAATTCAGATCGACAATGACTGTCTGCGGGGTCTGGTTAAGCTAGAGGACAAAACTGGGCAATTTTTTGGAGGAGCAGTTTGGGCTGCGAGAAGGCTGGGCAGAGAAAATTTGTGGAATTTTTGGAAGGAGCGGACAGCGGGATCCTGGCAGCCAAAACTGCGCAATTCCTGGAGGGAACTGGTAGTTGGCTGCCGGGACCTTGGTAGCAAAAACTACACAAGTCTTGGAGGGAACTGGCAGTTAGCTATTGGGACCTTGGCAACAAAAAATACACAATTCCTAGAGGGAATTGATAATCAGCTGTTGGAGCTTGGCAATAAAAACTGCGCAATTCTTAGAGGGAGCTGGCAGTCGGCTATTGGGAGTTTCTGGCTGGAAAAACCACTATGATGTTGGAGGGCTAGCCTACTGATCACCTCTACACCGTTTCTAAGCTGAGCAGACTTCCAGGCAACAGAGGGCTTGCTCATGAAATTTGTGCAATTTTCCAGGTGAGGAGTCGGTCGACTCACTAGTGGGATGGCTGGAAAAACTGTACAATTTCCTGAGGGAGACAGGGATGGGCACTGGGTGTTTGTCTGGCTTGTCTGTGCAATTTTCTCAGTCAGCAGAGCGGGCAAGGCCTACAGCCTCTATGTGATTTTTGGGGGGAGTCAGTCCCGGGGTGGCTGTCAGGCCAAACTCTCCGGTTGACTAGCATGAAGATTGATTGATCAGTTTGCGGGAAACACAACTTGAAATGAATTGCTTGATGATTCTGTGTTGTTCTGGGTGACAGTCGATCGATTCAATGGCGGGGTGAAGGTCCAGCTATCATAGGGGAATATGGTCACTAGAATTTCAGAAAAATGACTAAGTGTGTGAGCGAGTGAAAATATGAATACGTGAACTTGCAAACACACACTTACATGACTTGACGATGAGATGACTCAAACCATCTAGGCACACATGCTCAACATGACTGACCGATGGTGTGAGCGACAAGCGCGACGCTTGTGATAGATTCTTGGATGATCGCGACGACACTTGCATGATAGTGTATATGACTTCGTGTGTGAGTGCGATGAATGTTTACATAGCAAACACAACATGTACACATGAAGTGAAGACCTTGTGTATCACCAAAACATGGTTGCAAGAATGACACCTCAACATGCAAAAGTTGTCTGTCGAACAATCAAGCAAGGTGGGAGCGAAGACTCACACGAGCTCATGGAGTGATCTTGAGTTCATGCAAAAAATCAAGTAAAAATCTCAAAGGAGGCTCTAAAATTGAATGCAGGCCAAAATTTTGGAGGGTGTTGAAGCCGATACAACACTTGGCGACACACTGGTAGAACTCCAGCGTCTCTGTTTTGGTTCATTTACAACGCAGGGCCTTGGTCTTTCAGGGAGTATTGAATCATTGTGTGGGCTACTTCAGCTTCCCAACTTACCCCATGGATAGACATGGTTCACCCTTTGCCAACTCAGTCAAACACAACAAAAGTTAAGCTTCATCATAGTGTTTCGAAATCGGGAAGGGTAGTTACCTCGCTAGTTGAAGATTTTCAAAGTATAAGTTTTCATCTCTAGTGTTGCTCTACTGCCAACAGGCCTAGACAGTACCTCGATGTAGTCACGCAGGAACACACACATTGCTCCACTTCTAGCGAGCTTGGTTAGTACCTCAGTGGAGTTCTGTGTTTCACCTCTATGCACAGGAAACCTTTCTCTTCTTTGAACTTCGTATTTTTTCAAGAGGACTGTGCATAGGCACTTATTGTTTTTGGGCAGGAGAGGGATCCTGACTTATTAAGAGCAGAAGAGGTTGTTCCTTCAGAGAAGTAGGTAAGACCTCTGACATAGGTTTTCTCATTTAGATTTTCTCCTTCTTCGTTTCTACTAGTTGAATGAGCTTGGACACAGAGTAGAAACTTGATTACATGCATGAGGCTTCCCCGTGGGGAGACAGGTTCATGGCTGGACCAAAAATTCCCTTGCAAATAGCTCATATTTTCAATCAAGACTTCATCAGCCAAAATTTATAACCAAGCATAGAGAAGACGAACATATGACTGACCAAGTGCTACAATGTCACAAGTCTCTTCATATCTCAGCCACATACTCATTCAAAAGCCATAACTCAGTAGATGGAAACACTTATTTCCGGAAACAAAAATAGCAAGGTATTAAGAAAACTAAATAAACAAAAACAAAACTAATAAGAAAAGAAAACAAAGTGAAAACAAATAAAGTAAACAAGGCAAACAAAATGAAAACAACAAGCAACAAGCAGACCATGTACATGGTGCGGGGCATGGCCTGACCTACCGAAAATAGTGTTTAAGATCTTGGCCATTGACAGGAAGATTGTCAATCCTCTCGTCAAGTGATTGCAGACGGGACGTGTGTGGGCCAAGTTTCTCATGGAATATCTATGAACTATCCGATTCCTCTACGGGAATCTAGTGGTATTCCAAAAGACCTTTAGGTGAATATGACACTGCTACTTTAGATATTGTGTGTAACATAGATTTCGATGATGGCACAGGGTAGTTGTTTTTGTTCCAAGAACGGTTCAAGTTTCTTAAATCAATGCATGAGCGGATTTCCCTGGATTTCTTACATACATAACTTAAAATAGAAACCCATCTAAAATAATGAACTTTTTAGGTGATCCAAACATCCAACCACTGAGTCAATTCATTCTGTATAACGGGTTCAAGCGATAGATGTGTTTTACCTAGTTTTTGCTGCAATGGCTTGGTCCTTCTTTGCTTGAAATCCCATGTTGGATTATTCGCATCATATGTTCTCAAGTCATCATATGCCCATGCGGACACATCCTAGTGTTGTTTGAGCAAGCGGACAAGGGTTGGCACTGCTGCGATGTGCATTACGTACCGAGATTAATTAACTCCGGATTGTGGTTTGTTCTCAGGTTGCTTTGTTCGTTCCTCGTGGTGGAATGGTGGGTTTTGTTATTTCTTGATCCTTGACAGAGGTTTTGGAAATCGTAGAGCTTGCTGAGAGAAACCACACCCTTGGGGATGAGGTTGCCTTTCTCTCCATTAGCTGCAGTTTGCAAGGGTTGATCGTGCTTATCTTCATCAACTGTTGTGTCCTTGAAAGCATCGACATTGTTCGTGAAGTGCAGTATTTGTTGACCATCACCAAAAACACGTAGCTCAATTATGTTATCAGAGATAGAAGGCTTGTACAAAATTTCAACAGTACATATATCCCTAAGTGGTGACATGCTAGGAGTTGCAGTGGCCAAGGCGTTGGCAGCTGCAATACGCATTCTAGGCCCAACAATGATATTAAATGCTTGGAAGTTAGAGATCAGTCGCCATACCTCTAGCTGGTAACTTTTGAGACAAGGTGACAAACATTGAATGATGTTACAAACCTTCCATACCACTATTTCTGAATCACCTATCACTTTGAGTGCAACCACGTTGAGACTAATGGCTTTTGGCAAGCCCAACACAAGTGCTTCGTATTCAACAACATTGTTTGTGCACTCAAACTCCAAACGGCTTGAAATCATGTGCTTTTAATTGTTTGGGTCGACCAAGATACACCTAGCTTTTGAGCTATCCTATGTCTTTGATCCGTTGAAATACATGGTCCACAACTCGTCCGTGCATAGACTGTTCAACACACTTGCGCTATTGCTACTGTTGTTGCTACTACTAATGCTACTATTGGTACAATGTACTGTACATGTTTCTTTACCATCAGTTGGTTAAGGAAGGAGACCCAACTACGTGTCTGGTGGGGTTGGAGCTGGCCGTGCAGGATAACACCCCAGCATTGTTTCTAGGAGGCAGTTGCCAAACATGAATTCTGCGAAGGCCAATGATTCATTTTCGCCATTAATGGGAGTGAGATTGTGCCTCATATACCTCTCGGATAACACCCGAATTTGATTGTTTTTACCCTTGTACGGAAGCCACATGTGTGACCAGTCTGTAGCGAAATATTCATTCATTTTGCTGGACCTGTCTCTGCTAAGTAGGAAGCCATATGCTTCCAGTATGTCCACAACAATAATGTTGATGCACTGGTGAAATTTACCATCGTGAGATAGTTGGATGATCACATCTCGAATTTCACCAATGGCTGGTACAGATGTTTGATCAAGTTGGATGATTTGCGTGGATGTCTTGCTCCATTGTGCATTGATATTTTTGGCATGGAGAGCGGCACGACGTTGGCTACCACACCAGAATAAACCAAGAAATTGTGAACATTACAGTTGAAAATTTCAAATGAGAGCGGGAATGGTGGGCAACCTGAGTTTGATTCTTCCATTTGGAGTGTGTTTGTTGGGTCCCTATAATACTAGTGATTACCCCATTACTATTGTAGTTGCATCCCTTATTAATATTGTTGTGCCCCTATTGTCCCCATATTGTTATTACTGTGCCCCATAGAATCCCTCTATTGTTATTTTTGTAGCT
>APFE030680761.1:19319-77043 GCA_000404065.3 Pinus taeda
CATGGCACATGTGTCTGAATTATAGGGAGCTCAACAAGCTCACTATTAAAGATAAGTTTCCCATTCCTGTCATTGATGAATTACTGGATGAATTGCATGGATCAATTTACTTCACCAAGTTGGATCTTCATTCAGGATATCATCAAATCAGAATGAAGACTGAAGACATTCCAAAAACACCATTTAGAACTCATGAGGGTCATTATGAATTTTTGGTCATGCCTTTTGGCCTTACCAATGCACCTTCAACATTTCAAGGTTTGATGAATTCAATTTTCAAACCATTCCTTAGAAAATTTGTGTTAGTATTTTTTGATGATATACTAATCTACAACAAGTCTTGAAAGGATCATGTTGAACATGTTGACAGGGTGTTACAACTATTGAAGGAGAAACAATTATATGCAAAAAGATACAAATGTTTCTTTGGAGTCCAGGAGGTGGAATATCTCGGTCATATTGTATCTCATGAAGGAGCTAAGGTAGACCCTAGCAAAATTAAAGCCATTAAGGAATGGAAAATCCCCACATCCATAAAGCATCTGCGATGATTTCTTGGGTTGACACGGTATTATCGCAAGTTTGTTAAGAATTATGGGAGAATAGCAGCACCTTTAACAACACTATTGAAGAAAGATGCATTTTCATGGACTCTGGAAGAAACAAAGGCCTTCGAACATCTTAAAGAGGCAATGTGCCAAGCACCTGTCTTAGCTACACCGGACTTCACAAAATCCTTTATTGTGGAATGTGATGCTTCAGGAAATGGAATTGGTGCTGTTTTAATGCAAGATGAAAGACCCATTGCTTTTGAAAGTCGTCCAATCAAGGGAAAGTTTTTACACAAAGCTATTTATGAGAAGGAAATGTTGGCAATACTCCATGCACTTAAGAAATGGTGATCCTACCTAATGGGAAGACACTTGAAGGTAAAAACGGATCATGGTAGCCTTAAATACTTTTTAGAACAAAGATTATCCTCTGAAGAGAAACAAAAGTGGGTCACAAAGATGTTGGGTTATGACTTTGAGATCATCTACAAAAAATGGAAGCAAAATGTGGTGGCAGATGCACTCTCAAGAAAGGATGAGGATGTGGAAGCATTTCTGTGCGCCATTTCTATTATCCAACCAGAATGGATAAACGAAGCAAGGGAGGAATGGAAGAATGACGAAGAAGTGTAGGCACTTATTCGAAAGTTACAACAAGATTCTAGTACATCGGATACATTTAGCTGGCAAAATGATTCGTTATGGTACAAGGATCGCTTATACCTCTGTAAGAATTCCAGGTAAAACAAAAGATTCTTATGGAATTGCACACTTCTCCCTTAGGAGGGCACTCAGGATTTTTAAAAACTTACCACAGGGTTAAGAAGGAATTTTTTTGGGATGGCCTTAAATCAGATATTCAAAAGTTTGTGGCAGAATGTCTAGTTTGCCAACAAAATAAAATTGAAACAATGAAGACACTCGGTCTATTACAACCTTTATCCATTCCAAGCCAACATTGGGAAGAGGTTTCAATGGATTTTATCACAGGTTTACCCAAGTCTGAGGGAAAGAGTGTCATCATGGTGGTAGTTGACAGACTTACCAAGATTGCACACTTTTGTGCATTATCACATCCATTTAAAGCCAATACAGTTTCTACTGCATTTATGGAAACAATTCAAAAGCTACATGGAAACCCAAAGACTATTGTAAGTGACAGAGATCCCATTTTCACTGGAAATTTTTGGACAGAATTAATTTCTTGTCTTGGTACTCAGTTAGCTCATAGCTCATCTTATCATCCTCAATCTGATGGGAAAACTAAGATAGTAAACAAATGTTTTGAAGGATATCTTTGTTGCTTTGTATCTGATACACAATGGGTCAAATGGTTGCCTCTAGCTGAATGGTGGTATAACACTTTCTTCCATACAGCAACAAAAATGACCCCATTTATGGCACTTTATGGGTATCAACCACCATCCATCACATCATATTTAAGAGAAAATTCTAAGGTTCAGGCAGTGGAACATCACATCGAACATCAACAACAAGTCCTCAAACTCTCAAACGATAACCTCGTGTTGGCACAAAATAGAATGAAACAATAGGTAGATCAACATCGCAGTGAAGAAGTTTTGATGTAGGTGATTCGGTATTCCTACGGCTACAACCATATAAGCAAATTTCCCTCAAGAAAGTTAAGAAGGACAATAAATTATCACCAAATTATTACGGTCCGTACAAGGTGTTGCAAAAGATTGGTACTATGGCATACAAATTGGAGCTTCCTGCAGCTTCTCGATTGCACCCAGTTTTCCATGTTTCATGTTAAAGAAGGTTATAGGCGACAAGCTCCCAGTTCAAACAATATTGCCAGAACTTGATGAGGAAGGAAAAATTATATTGGAACCGGAAGCAGTCATAGAAAAAAGAACTCGACAGCTACGAAATCGATCAATTTCAGAGTATCTTATCAAGTGGAAGAACTTATCCACTGAAGATTCCACATGGGAGGATGAGAATTTTATAAAAAAGCATCCAAAACTACTCAAGCGTTGAGGACAACACTTTTTTGAAGGAGAGGGGCATGTTGGGTCCCTATAATATTAATGATTACACCATTACTATTGTAGTTGCATCCCTTATTAATATTGTTGTGCCCCTATTGTCCCCATATTGTTATTAATGTGCCCCATAGAATCCTTCTATTGTTATTTTTGTGGCTTTATATTATTTATTAGGTCGGCTAGGTTATATTGTGACTCCTTAGACTCCTATATATAGAAAGGAGGTTTTGCCATTTGAATCATCCAAGAATTGTTCATTTATGTAATGTAAAGGAGTTTGCCCCCTCGAAGAGGCTGAATTCTAAGGCGTTGATCTATATTTTCTATCTTTTCTTGAGTTTGTTTCATAACAATGTTTAGCACAGTTGAAAGTGATCTAGGAGGTGTTCTTTCTCCCTTGCTGGTAGACGTTGTGTTGTCCATTGTTGCCTGTCCCAATGTGCATAGCAAGATGTCTCGCTAACTCTAGATCTTAGCTAGCTTGAAAAAACTAATGTTCATGTGAGATTTCTTCATGTCATCCACAATGTTGTAGTCCAAAGGTGGTAGACTTACTGAGGTGTCCGAGTTAAGACTCAGATTCGTGTTATGCATTTATTTCCATGTGAGATGCCATGACTAATATGATTGTGTTATTAAAGAAAGGTAGAGAGATGCCTTAGTTTTGAAGACTCTTGTGTGAGGAAACCTTTCCAAGGGATTGATCATCTAAGGGACTTGGGAAGCATAGAAAGGGATGTCTGGACTTGGAAGGTGTGTGACTGCAAGGAAGAGTTAATTGAAGACAATTGTTTTCTGAAAGGTTATGTGCGTACTCAGTGGGATCAAGCATACATTGGATGTTTCCCAAGAAGCAATGAGTTGGATTTGTTCCTTGAAGGGACCCTAAGCACAATGAAAAACACGGTTGGACATAACCATTCAAGACGTGGGAAATGTTGTTAAGATAAATAGTTTTAAAGTTAGAGCTTGATTTAGTTGATATCTTGTTAAGTCCCTATAATACTAGTGTAGCCCCCATATTGTTATTTTTGTGCCCTTACATTATTATTGTTATGTAGGCCCTGCTCGTATTGTGACCCTTTAGACTCCTATATATACCAAGGAGGTCTTATCATTTGTATCATCTAAGAATTGTTCATTTATGTGATGCAAAAGGAGGTTGCCCCGTTAAAGAGGCTTATTTTCAAGTATCTATTTTTTTTGTGATTGGTTACATAACATTTGGTATTAGAGAAAAATTATGGCAACAAGAAAGTCTACCACTCACAACTATAAAGATGGAAGTGTTGTTTCTCCTAGCCTCCCACAATTTATAAGGTTGACACCACAACAACTGAAGGACAAAAGAGTGAAAGGAATTTATTACAATTGCGATAGAAAATACACTAAAGGTCAAAAGTCTGCTAAGAAGAAATTATTTTACATATATTGTGAAGAGGAGGAAGAAAAGGAACAAAAACCATCAAAAGAAGAAGATATACACTAGGAACAAACCCAAAGAAAGAAGAAATGATTCCAACCATATGTTTTAATGCATGGCAGGAATTACCACTCCGACACCAGAGTGTCAAGTGATAGTTGCAAATGTAGGAACTATAAATTTCTCATGGAAGTGCCATAATATCAAGCTAACCATGGGGGAATATGTATTGAATAGTCCAGTGCTTTCTATTCCAATGGGTGGTCTTGATATTGTATTAGGAGTCCAATGGTTACAATCTTTGGGGATGATAGCTTTCAATTTTCGGGAATTTTTCTTGAATTTTTATAGGAAGGAAAGGAAATTGAATTAAGGGGTATCATAGGGATACTAGCTAAGATAATCATCTCTAATGGCATGACCAAGATATTGAAGAAAGAACAACGAGGCGTAATTGCAAAAATATGTTCACAAGAGGTTGAAACATTGAAATCACCCCTTCCTCTAGATCTACAAAGAGTCTTGGACAATCATTCCAAGGTATTTGACACTCCCAAATGTCTCCCAACTATTCGTGATCATGATCATGCTATTCACTTGACTCTAGGATGTGTTCCTTCAAACATTAGACCTTACATATATCCCTATTCCCAAAAGAGTGAAATTGAACGTATGGTTGTAGAAATGTTAGAGGCAGGTATAATTCAACCTAGGCAGAGTTCTTTCTCTTCTTCATTAGTATTAATGCACAAGAAGGATGGATCATGGCATATTTTCCCGATTATAAATAGCTCAATAAGCTCACTATTAAAGATAAATTTCCCATTTATTTCATTGATGAACTGTTGGATGAATTACATGGAGAAATTTACTTCAGCAAGTTGGATCTTCATTCCGGATATCATCAAATTAGAATGAAGACGAGACATTCCAAAATAGTATTTTAAACTCGTGAAGCTCATTATGAATTTTTGATCATGCCTTTTAGCCTTACTAAGGTACCTTCCACATTTCAAGATCTGATGAATTCCACTTTCAACCCATTTCTTAGAAAATTGTGTTAGTATTTTTTTATGATATACCGAGCTACAACAAGTCTTGGAAACATCATGTTCAACATGTTGAGAGGGTGATTGAACTATTGGAGGAGAAACAATTGTATGAAAAACCCTCCAAATGTTTCTTTGGGGTACAAGAGGTGGAATATTTGGGTCATATTGTATCTCATGAGGGTGTTAACATAGACCCTAAAAAAATTAAATCCATCAAGGAATGGAAAATCTCCACAACCCTAAAGCATCTTCGAGTATTTCTCGGGTTGAAAGGGTATCGTTGCAAGTTTGTTAAGAATTATGGGAAAATGACAACACCTCTAACAACATTACTAAAGAAAGATGCATTTTTTTGGACTCTATAAGAAATTAAGGCCTTTGAACATATTAAAGAAGCAACGTGCCAAGTGCTGAAAATGAAATAAGAAAATTCTGATTTAATTTTGTCCTTGAATTAAATTAGGAATAAAATTGTAATTCCACATCAGAAGACAACTTTTATGAGTTAATTAAGTTAATTTGACTTAGTTGGCTCAGTTAATTGTAGGATCTAACTTGATTCATGTAGAGTGTATCCTACTCTATAGGAGCCTTGGTTGAGTTTATTTTGAGTTGTAATCAATTAATTCAGTTTAATTGATTTAAAGTTAGTTAAACTAGTTCCAACTAATGGAGGAACTAGTAGGAGGTTAGACAATGGGGTGTTGTTTCATGTGTTCAACCAATTAACTAATGATTCACTCATAAATAATTCATGCATTTCATATCTGAGAGTTACCCAGTTGATATTGGAGTTCAAGGGCAGTGTACTATCAATTTTATAATCATCCAAATTGTACAGGTGATTCATGTAGTCATAGGAACGCCTATAAGGATTGCACAATTCCAATTGAGGAATTTCCCTAATTAATAGGGGTTAATAGCCAAGGAAACAATGCAAGGAAATAGGGACTTGGGAAAGTAGAAAATTGGTTAAGTATTGGCCTAGGCTTGTCTAGGAAGTAGTGAGATAGATAGAGATAGTGCAGAGGTTGCTCGGGCTTGAGCAAACATTGTAATCTTCTCATATTTTATGACTAATGCAATATATAAATAGCAAGGGTTTTTAGTTGTGGCTTTCCCGTGGAAATCATTGTGTAATGTGTTGATTGGATTCTTTCTCTTGTATGGTTTGTGATTTGTTAATCAATTAACTATTTTCGCTGATGAGTAGAATAGATTCAAGTCTATTGTTTTAATAAATTACAATTAGCACCCGGATGCGGGTGAAATAAATGATAGCTGATGTTTTTAATGACAGGCGGAAGAGCGTGGTACTGCCAGTGGCAGACCAGCGTGGCTACCCATGAACGTATCTGGCTCAGGCAAGCTAACCTTAAGCGAGGGAGATTTGGCATGAAGTCTGTATTAACTTCTCACTCTGTCCAAGGCGAGGCTCTGGCTGATATTACCATGGCGATCTTGGCTCTCCTTCCCACTGTTTGCACCCCACCTCCTTGTCTCAGGCCTTGGTTGGTTGCACGTCTTTGTGGCAGGATAGGTTCTGCAAACAGAGGTAAGCTTTCAGTTGCTCTTGACGTTAGAATTGTGCTGCCCTCCTTTCACTCTCAGGGTTGTTTTCTACGCTTGAAGTGGTTTCCAGCTGTGCTGTATTGTTTTCGCGCCACTGCTTCCGGTATTGTTGTGCTCCCCTTTCATCGCCTCATCATGGTATGCCATCGAATGAGGAGTCGCTTTGGGGGGAGCCGTGGTGGCCGTGGGCGTTCGCAGGCTGCTCGTTCTGTGGATCCTACCCCGCCTCCTGCTACTCTGCTCTCTTCTCCGGTGAATTCGCCTCCTCTCAGCCCTTCCCGCAGGCCGATAACGCATAATGCGTTTCAGAACATTCACTTCAAGTTTCAGAGCAATCTTAACAGGCCTGTTATCACGGCCAATATTACTATTATCTTCTCTGAAGAAGAGGTTCAGCCTCAAACCATGGTGCACTTGACGTCTGAGCCTTCTCAGGGTGGTCTCAGAGAGGCAAGTAGCCAGAGCAGTGAGCACATTTTGGTTGCGGAAGGCCAGGAGAAAAGGAATGGTGAGCTGCTTGACAAGGGAGGTGCTCCCAGTGACACTCAACCACCAGGAGCCTTTGTCTCGATGATCAGGGAAGGTAATGCCAGTGACACACATCCCTCAGCGGTTCATCCAGGTGGCAATGATGCGGGTAACATGGCAGGAAACGATGAAATGTGGGATGGAAATGCGTGCTCTGTGGTGGAGGAGCCTCCGAATGAGGACATGGCAACATGAGGCCACTTGGGCCCTTTCAGAAATTCCCGATTTTTTTTTCTGATGGCTCGTATGGTCAAGTTCAGATGGTTTTGGATGCAGCTCTGGTTCAGCCTCTATAGCCTGGTGGTTTCGTTCTTCTTCCTGTGGGCAACAGTATAAAGCTCCTTTGTGATTTTGGCCAACATCTCTATCTCTCTTTCTGGTCTCGTTTTCTTACTAGGTGGTTATACCACCTCTTCCTCATGTTATTTTTGTTAATTTCGGGTTCCTCCATCTGCTCTCTAGCTTACTGTAACTGGTTCTCCCTTACTCGGGACAATTTTGTTGTGTTGAACGCTCTCGATTGATGTTGCCTGAGGCCTCAACCCCTTGTAATTTTATTTTGATTTTCAGTTAATAGAATTAGTCTTTGCCGAGAAAAAAAATAATTTAAATTACAATTAGCAGTTTGAATCTACAAGGAATTTCTACATGGTATTAGAGAAGAAATCACACTAGAAGAGGAGAATACATGTTTCTCTTTGCAGGTGAAATCGAATTTGCAAGATCATTCTTCAGATCTAGCAGGATTTCATTCTACAGATTGAGACTTGAATATTCCCTTGAGGGTAGTTTGAACCATATTGCTTGGAAGAACATGATGGAGTCAATGTTGGAAAGCAGCAAGCTGAAGGAATTCATAGACAAATATATTCCTAAGCCTCCAATAACAGATGCTCAATATCTAGTAGAGTGGAAGAAATGTGTTGCAAATGTGAGAAGGATCATACTAGAAGGAGTTTGAGATCATATTGTCTCGAACCTCCATGGGAAGGATAAACCATATGCAATGTGGCAAGCCTTAATCAACTTGGTTTAGAACAAAAATGACCACAGGAAGATGGAACTGAAGGACAAACTTTGGAATATCGAGATGGAGAAGGGCGACATAATACCACAATACTTGAGCAGGTTCACCCATTGTTGGGATGAGCTTGGGAGTGTTGGTATTACAGTTGTTGAAGATGATTTGGTCAGCCTAGCACTTCTAGGCCTTCCCAAGAGCTGGCATATTTACCAAGATTCGATAAATGGGAGGGAGCATCTACTAAAGTGGGAGCATTTGTGGTCTGACTTGGTGCAAGAAGAGATAAGGTGGAGCACCAAAGATGGAACCTCATCTAGGCATGATGATGAGAAGAATTGTGCCTTAGATGGAAACGTGAAGAAAGAGAAAGGAAAAAAAATTCCAATCCAAAGGGGATTCCAATCAGGGTGACAACAAGAAGGACTTCTCGAAGATCAAAATTTTTCATTGTCATGAGCTAGGACATTATACTACAAAGTGTCCACACAAAAATGCCGACAAGAAGCTCTTAGAGGAATGATAGGTGAAGCTCTTGCTTCACAATTTGAGTTGGATTTCACTCTCATTGCATGCATGGTGACATCAATGATGACTAGTGTGTGGTTTCTAGATAGTGGAGCCTCATTCCATATGGCCGACAACAAAGAATTTTTCAGTAACATGGAGGAGAATGACCTCCATATGCACATCAAGATAGGAGATGATGGAAGGTATAGCGCGAACGACATCAGCATTGTTACTTTTTAGAGGGATTCGACTTCTCCTCTCACATTAAAAACATGTCATGTATGTTCTGGGTCTGAAGAAGAATTTAGTTTTAGTTGCTATGTTGGAGGACCATGGCTACAATGTGATATTTAGCAAAGGAAAGGATTTACTTTGTCACATAGCCACAGGATAAGTGAAGCTGATCGGGGTTCAGGTGAAGAACCTCTACAAATTGGATTTAGAATATTGTACTACTTTGAACATAAAAGCAAAGAAGAGGCAAATCTGAGACATCAGTGACTTATGGCAAAGAAGATTCGTCCATCTTAGCCATGGAGCTTTGAATATCATGTAGCAGATTTCTACAAGAATTCCTAGGGGTGCATTAGAGTAGAGAGATACATGCAAAGGGTGTACATTAGGGAAGTACACCAAATCCACCTTTCATGACAATTATAGTCGAGCACAAGTGATCCTTGAAAGAGTTCACTCAGATGTGTGTGGATCGTTATCAACAACCTCCACAAACAACCACAATCATTATGTAATATTGTAGATGATTTCTCACATAAGTGCTAGATTTTCTTCATGTAGAAGAAATATCAGACGTACTCTAATTTTATTGAATTTAAAGCACTTTTTGAGAAAGACACTAGCAGGAAAGTGAAGGCTCTCATGAGCAATAACAATGGAGAATACGTGTCGAATGAATTCAAAAAATTCTATGCATCAGAAGGCATTTGATAGGAGTTAATAGCACCCCATAATCCATAAGAGAATGGGGTGGCTGAAAGGAAGAACATAAGTATTATGGGAGTTGCACGGGCGATGTTACATGATTAGGGCCTATTGCTGCACTTGTGGGATGAAGCATGCAACACAACTGTATATGTGCGAAAAATTCCTCATCGGATTCTTGGGATGAGTACACCAGAAGAAGTTTTTTTAGGTAAGAAACTAGATGTGGCAGACTTTAGGATGTTTGGTTCATTAATTTACTATCATGTTACTGAGGATGCAAGAAAAATCTAGAACCAATAGCTAAGTTGGGTATATTTGTGGGGTACACTGATACACCTCACCATTATCGGGTGCACGTGCCATCTCATAGGATGACGATGGTTCGTAGAGATGTGAAGTTTGATGAAGAGAAGGCAATTAGATGTTCCCTTGAGAGGGAGCTTCAGTTGCATGTAGATGAGGAGCTTTTAGCTCCAAAGGAAGAACCTGTGGATGACGTGGAGCAGCCACATGAAGAGGAGTAAAGATTGGAAGCACCCACTCATGCAAAGACTTCCAGAAATGGAAGGGAGTGCACAAGAGAAGCTGGCATATTGATGCATGATGCTAGAGAGAATGTGGGAGCACCCACATCACTGCGCAGACAGAGGAGTTCACTAGACTAGTGTCTACATGTCTCTGATGAGTGAGATTGTAGAGATTGAGCTATTCTCATTCGAGGAAGAAGTGCAACAACCACTATTGGTTGATGCCATGACAGAGGAATATGACTCCATTATTAGAAATAGTGTTTGGGAAGTGGTCCCAAGACTAGAAAACAAGTTAGTGGTGAGTTCCAAATGGATTTATAAGGTAAAGCAAGTAGTAGATGGGAGCATTGAGAAGAAAAAGGCCATATTTGTGGCCAAAGGGTTATCTCAAGTGGAGGGAATTGATTACAAGGAAACCTTTGCTCCAGTAGCAAGGTACTCTTCAATCAAATCTATTCTAGCACTTTCAGCATAGATGGGATGGAAGATACATCAGATGGATGTGAAGACAACATTCCTCAACAGAGTGGTTGAGGAAGAGGTGTAGATTGATCAGCCGGAAGGATTTGAGACCTTCAACAGAGAGTCGCATGTGTGCATACTCAAGCGAGCACTGTATGGATTGAAACAAGCACCTCGTGCTTGGTACACCAGGATCGTCAACTATTTCACCAGGTTGGGCTTCACCAAAAGGGAAGTAGATGAAAACCTTTACCATATTATGGTTGAAGGTAAATTATTGGTTATATTATTATATGTCAATGATTTAATTCTAACAGGTGATGAGAAGCTGATCAAATATTGCAAAGAGGATCTTGCAAGAGAGTTTGAGATGAAGGACCTAGGACTCATGCATTGTTTCCTTGGTATGGATGTATGGAAAGGAAATGAGGAATTGTTTGTGTCTCAGGGAAAGTATGCCAATGAGATATTGAAGAAGTTCCACATGGAGAGAAGAAAACCCACGGGGACTCCTCTAGCAGGGAATTGGAGGAAGGAAGATGCTACTTCAGGTGAAGTAGTGGAGGCTACTATTTACAGGAAGATTGGGGGTTCACTTATGTATTTGGTGAACACACAACTATATATGTGTTTTTTAGTTAACTAGCTTATTCAAGCAATGGTTAATCCAACCAAACTCTACTGGAAGGCAACTAAACATGTGTTGAGATACCTTAGAGGCACCACCCAATTTGGTCTTTGGTATAGACAGATAGAGGGAGTGAAGTTGCAAGGCTTCACAAATGCAGATTGGGCAGGGAGTCCATCAAACAAGAAGAGCACATCAGGGGGAATCTTTAGTATTAGGCTAGCAACGATTTCTTGATATAACAGGAAGCAGAGACCAATTTCACTCAGTTTAGTAGAAGAAGAGTACATGGCTGTTAGTCAAGCAACTTGCGAGGCTATGTAGATGAGGAAGATCCTTGTTGGGTTATTTGGTCAATAGATGGATCCTACAACGATTTACTGTGACAATCAGAGTTGTATCAAACTCTCTGAGAATCTTGTTTTTAATGATCGGCCCAAGCATATCGACATCTGATATCACCATCTATGAGATTGTGTGCAAAGGAGAATCATGTTGTTGGAGTACATTCCTACAGAGGAAAATGATGCAGGCATCTTGACTAAGGCACTGACTAGAGGCAAATTCGATTTCCATAGAGATAGGATTGGGGTATTTGATAATCCCTTTCTTGTTGAGAGGGAGTGTTGAAAATGCAACAAGAAAATCCTGATTTAATTTTGTCCTTGAATTAAAATAAGGAATAAAATTGTAATTCCACATCACAAGACAACTTGTACGAGTTAACTAGGTTAATTTGACTTATTTGGCTCAATTAATTTGAGTTGAGTGTCTAACTTAAGTCATGTAGTGTGTCTCCTACTTTATAGGAGCCCTCTTTGATTTTATTTTGAGTTGTAATTAGTTAATTTAGTTTAACTAAGTTAAAGTCAGTTAAACTAGTTCCAACTGATGGAGGAACTAGTAGGAGGTCATACAGTGGGGTGTTGCTTCATATGTTCAACCAGTTAACTGATGATTCAATCATAAATAACTCATTTCTGTCATATTTGAGAGTTACCCAGTTGATATTGGAGTTCAAGGCCAATGTACTATCAATTGTATAATCATCCAATTTGTACAGGTGGTGCATGTAGTCAAAGAAAATCCCATGAGGATTGCACAATTCCAATTGAGGAGTTTCCCTAACTAATAGGGGCTAATTCCCAAGGAAACCACACAAGGAAATATTTGGCAAGAATAAAATTGGTTAAGTATTGGCTTAGGCTTGTCTAGGAAGCAGTGAGATAGATAGAGATAGTGCAGAGGTTGCTCAGGCTTGACCAAAACATTGTATTCTTCTCATATTTTTTGACTAATGCAATATACAAATAGTAGCAGTTTTTAGTTGTGGCTTTCCCCAGGAAATCATTGTGTAATGTGTTGATTGAATTCTTTCTCTTGTATGCTTCGTGATTTATCGATCAATTAATTGTTTCCGTTGATGAGTAGAGTCAATTCTATTCTATTATTTTAGTAAATACAATTAGCATTTTGAACCTACAAGGAATTTCTACACCAATCTCCATTCTTAGCTACACTAGACTTACAAAAACCTTAATTGTGGAATGTGATGTCCCATGAAATGGAATTAGTGTTTTTTTAATGCAAGAAGGAAGACCTATTTCTTTTTAAAGTCATCCAATCAAAGGAATTATTTACACAAACCTATTTATGAGAAGGAAATGTTGGAAATACTACATGCCTTGAAGTAACGATTCCATTACCTAATGGGAATACACTTCAAGGTAAAAGTAGATCATGATAGTCTTAAATACTTTTTGGAACAAATATTATCTTCAGAAGAGCAGCGAAAATGGGTCACAAAGATGTTAAGTTCTTTTTTTGAAATCATCTAAAAAAAAGGGAAGCAAAATGTTGTTACAAATGTCCTCTCAAGAAGGGACGAGGATGCAGAAACATTTCTTTGTGCCATTTCTATTATCCAACCTGATTGGATAATTGAAGCAAGGGATGAAGGGAAGAATGAAAAAAGAGGTTTGGACACACATTCAAAAGTTGCAGCAAGATCCCAATACATAGGATACATTTTCTTAGAAAAATGATTCATTATGGTGCAAAGATCACTTATATATATGTAAGAACTCCCAAATCAAACAAAAGATTCTTTTGGAATTGCACACCTCTCCCTTAGATGGGCACTTAGGATTTTCAAAAACTTACCACAAGGTCAAGAAGGATTTTTTTTGGGATGGCCTTAAATATGATATTCAGATGTTTGTGGTAGAATGTTTGGTTTTCCATCAAAATAAAGTTGAGACAATTAAGACCCTAGGTCTATTACAACCTTTATCCATTCCAAGTCGGCATTGGGAGGAGGTATCAATGGATTTTATCACAGGTTTACCCAATTCTAAAGGAAAGAGTGTCATCATGGTGGTAGTTGGTAGAATTACCAAGTATGCACACTTTTGTGCACTATCTCATCCTTTCAAAGTTAGAAAAATTCTACTCCATTTATGAAAACAATTCAAAAGCTATATGGAAACCCAAATATTATTGTAAGTGACAAATATCCCATGTTCACGAGAAATTTTTGGGCAAAATTATTTTATTCTCTTGGTACTCAATTAGCTCATAGCTCATATTATCATCCTCAATATGATGAGAAAATTGTGATAATGAACAACTATTTGGAAGGATATCTTCATTTATTTGTATCCGATAAACAAACATAATGGCTCAAGTGGTTACCTCTAGTAGAATGGTGTTATAACACTTCCTTCCATACCGTTGCAAAAACGACCCCATTTATGGCACTTTATGGATATCATCCACCATCCATCACAACGTCTTTAAGAGAAAATTCTAAGGTTCAAGCAATAGAACATCACATTGAGCATCAACAACAAGTTCTCCAACTCTTAAAGGATAACATGACTCTAGTGCAAAATTGAATGAAGCAACAGGTAGGTCAACATCACAGTGAAAGAAGTTTTGACGTAGGCGATTATATATTTTTACAACTACGACGATACAAGAAAATGTCCCTCAAGCAAGCTAAGAAGTATAAATTATCACCCAAGTACTATGGTCCTTACAAGGTGGTTCAAAATATTGGTACTATGGCATACAAGTTGGAGTTTCTTGCAACTTACCAAATACACGCAGTTTTCCATGTTTCATGCCTAAAGAAGGTTATAGGTGACAAGATCCCAGTTCAAACAATATTTCCAGAACTTGATAAGGAAGGAAAAATCATATTGGGTCTAGAGCAATCACAGAAACAAGAACCCGAAAACTACAGAATCAATCAGTTTCAGAGTATCTCATTAAGTGGAAGAATTTACTTGTTGAAGATTCCACATGCGAGGATGAAAATTTTATACAGAAGCATCCAGAACTACTCAATCATGTGGACAACACTTTTTTGAAGGAGAGGGGCATGTTAGGTCCTTGTAATACTAGTGTAGCCTTCGTATTGTTATTGGTGTGCCCCATATGGCCCCAATATTGTTATTGTTGTGCCCTATAGAAGCCCACTATTGTTATTGTTGTGACCTTAAATTGTTATTGTTATATAGGCCCCGATTATATTTTGACCCTTTAGACTCCTATATATACCAAGGAGGTATTTTCAATTGTATCATCTATGAATTTTTCATTTATGTGATGTAAAAGGAGGCTTCCCCCTCAAAGAGGTTTATTTTCAAGTCATTGATCTACCATTTTTTTTTTGTGATTTTGTTATAACATATCCTCTATTTTTCATAACACCGAGAACAATGTTCCTTTAAGGGGGTGGGTTTTGTAACATCCCCTTATTCTACCCCTGCTTTATTGTAATAATGATTGTGATTGTAACACCAACATGGAAGGACCATGACATGATGGACCTTTGATTAAACATATGATTATTATTATTTAATTAACAAAAATGAAGGTTGGATAGCCTTACATATCTTTGGTCTGAGGGAAGCTTGTTACTCGCCCGTTTTGCTAAAGCCATATCCCTTACCAGTTGAATTAAAAGACGAAGTTACTAATGGTGTTCTATTGAGTTACATTTGTTGCTTTCTTGTTGGGTGCCTATTTCTTTCTATGAATAAGCCTATACTCACCCGAAGAGGGAGGAAGTTGCAAGCCACCAACTATCACCTAGAAAAGATGGGATTGGATAGAGAAAATCATGGAGGTTTCATGTTGGGATGTGAAGAAAAGGAAGGGACACACTAATAGGAGGATACAAAAAGATTTACAAGAAAAACAAAAGAGAGGTAGACTGAGACATACAACTCTCACTAGGAAGAGAGAGAGGCTATTTAAGAGATTTTGGGGACTCATTCTAAGTCATAAATCGTTGGTGTACACTAGTTCTAGCTACTATTAGAAAGCATTCAATATTGATGCAAGGTGGCATGTGTAGTGGTGGAGGAATGAAATAAATGGTTGGGGGTAGAACCAGAGCTAAATTATCAATTTTGTAACCTAAAGTTAGTGTTTTATGACCTTGATCTTGTGCTCTGTCACTTTGGGCACCAATTTGTCTACCTATGTTTGAGACCATGTTTGTCTAACCCTGAGTGTGATGCATGAAGTTAAGTGGTTGAATGAACCATTGGTGTAAACCTCCCTTCTGCAGCTAAATTCCTTAGACCCTGGATTAGACTTGGCGGTGGTCAACTGCAAGAAAGGTTACAATGAAGTTGACCTATGGTTGGGAGGAAAGTGGGAATCCCTCCTTCATTTTCCAACCATTTAAAACTAATTCAAATAAGGATTATTGGATTATGCATGCTATATTATAGATTGTAAGATGCCTTATTGGATTCATGACCAATGATTAATCCTATGCCTTTTATATAAGGATGTATGATTCATTGTTTAATCATGATTGACCAACTAACTTATGTATCTATGATGATTATGAGTTGCTTGAGCTATGTGGATGCAATATTTTCATAATTTTGTAGGTTGTTTGCTATGTCCTTGATTGGAGGTCTAAACTCACTTAGGACTAATCCATGACTTCATTATCATATTAGGAGTACAATTCATGTGTTTTGTATATAAAATATCTCTACCTATGGAATGATTTTTGAGATCCATGTTTGATAATAAGTTATATGAATAGGCATGGTTGCTTAATATGATTTAGCTAACCTATTTTGGTATGTTATTTCTCTAATTTAACATGTCGCAAATATCATGGTTCATTGCCTTGGAGGCTGCAAACTCCCTCATGAGAGGAGGAAGTAATTTGGTGCATGGACGCTTCAAGTTCCTTAGTTAATATGATATAACATTTGATTTCATTCATCTAGGTTTAGCAGAGCTGCTTGTTATTTACAATTAATGAGAGCATCTGGTGGATGTACACACCTGTATAATGTTGCATCGTATTGAGGTTTATAGAGGAAGTATGTTATAGAAGTATCTTAATGAAATGTTGTATGTGAGTGTTTTCATGGCTATCAAGGATTTGGAGGCATCTATGGTTGTTGTTAGGGGCTTGGAGATCTATGTGTTTTCTCATACTTTCTTATCTGCAGAGCTATTTACATGGTTGGATAAGAAAGTTTCTTGATTTTATATGCAACCGTGACTACTTGCATGCAGTCATACAACTAATTGTTATTAGCAACAATTTTTAACATGCTTATGAAATGAAAAGCTCACTATCTTGCTTAATATTGCAATGTATCTTGTGTGTGCTATGCATGACATAGCATATGTAAATGAAAGGTTATTCTAACCAAGTTTACAAATTAGTAGAACCTATGATTTAACTGGTTTCATTCTCATTATGGGTATGCTATGAGCCACCCCCATACCCAAGGAAAGCTTGACAACCTCAAGAACACTTGGTGTCCTAAATATGTGTATGGCTTGCACAAGCTTTCATTTTGGTTGTATAAACCTTGAATTATTATGTGAAAGAAATGTGATTTTGGCAGAGTTTGGGTTGATCTGGCATTAGAAAATCCTCATTAATTGACGTGAAAATACATGTTGTGCTACACCTCCCTCATCAAGTTGTATGCATTGGTGGCTTTGGAGTGGGTGATATTGACTAAGGACACAAACAATTTTTTCCTCATCATTTGATGAGAAGATTCACGTCGTGCCGCATTCCCCCTAAGTGGGTGATATGAATGGATTGTTTGGGTGTGGGTGATATTGATGGAGGGTGCAAGATGAGGTTTCTCCTCTGTCACTTATCATGACTTTTCACATCATGCTATGCCATGATTGACATAAAGTCCTTGTTGTGTCATGGCGTTATGGTGCGATGATGGGATGATAATATATATGTACTAGGGAATGAAAATGATGCATGGATTTTAATGAAAAATCACAATTGGGACAAAATTTTGTATAACATAAAAGCTCAATTTTGCATGAAAGAGCCTAGCCATGTGGGACCTCGAGTGCACGCTAAGGTGGAAGGCTTCACGTAGGCTAGGAAAGGCTATGTGGATGCCACATGGATGGTGATGAAGATATACGATGACATGGCACCTATGTGGCATAACATGTGGTAGGTAAGATAAACCTAGTTGGATGGCTAAAGAGTCAATTTTTGGATGACGTGTGGAACCATTAAAGGATGCCATGTGGAACCATCAGAATGTTCCATGTGGTAGGGTGACATCACCCTAATGTTAGCATGACATCAATAAGAGACAAGGATACATGTGATGTGGCACTAGATTATGCGGATGTCAAGTGGTGCCATAGGGCATGCCACGTCAGATGTAACAGAAGGCACGGTGTAAAATAAAGGCAATAAGAGACAGGAAGGTTCCTATTAGCACCTTTTTTCTAGTGCCTGATGAAGAGTGTTAGATAGGAAAACCTTCGGCAGGGAACGTAAATGTTTATGTCTCATCGCACTATTTTAGAATGGTGTTCCCCTGTTGCCTTAGCACAATGGTGTTAGGCGTGCTGACATGGTGGGATCCACACCGAATTTTGAGAAACATAAAAAAGCCATGTATTCCATTTGATATTTCCATGTGGTGGTGCATGGCGATGTGATAAGGGTTTAAAGAGATAAATCTTCAAATGGGCATAACTTTCAATCCCAGGTTCGAATTGAGATAAAATTTATATCACCAAAAATCTCTCAGTGAGCCAAACACGATGGTGGAATTTATGTTGAGTTTCGATGAGGTTGGAAAAGGAGGATTTTTGTGACCCCATCTTCATAATAAAATTGGAAGATCAAGTTAATTTTGATATAACACCTTCAATAATCTGATAAATAACCAAGGGGGTGGGAGGGTGCATTATAACAAGTATCTCCATGGTGGTAGATAAATTGTAAGCCAATTGGTTATACCTTATTTTGCAATTTGAACATTTCCTCTTGCAGATTCTAGAGGTCCTAATTAAATTTTTAATGATAGTTTCTCCTAAACATTATCCCAGCTAACTTCAAACTTAAGTCGACGATAGTGCTTTACTGAGGTAGTGATTTACACAGACTAGAAAATACTTTAGCTCCAAGCTCTGAACCTACAACGTCCCTACCAACTTATGGCACATAAATTAGAGATTCTCTATTACTTCCACACTCATCACTACTGTAAATTCTAGGAATGATGACCACATATAACAATAAATCCCCCAAATTGCAAAACTTTCCTTTAGAGGTGGACAAATTGCCAAATTTATCTACCTAATTAAAAAGGACAAAGCACATCCTAACATGAAAGGGTGTTGAAATATGTTATATTGATCTCATACATCTACTCCTGCGTATTTGTATCATTTCCATATACATCCCTAGATCCACACTCATTGTTGTGGTTGATTCTCGTTTCATAATGTCAACTCCTTACAAGGATCTTTGAATCAACATTAAGCTAAACTTCATCACTTGTTCTCTGGTCCATCAAGTTTCAACATGGGAAAAGATTGTATAATTCTTTTGAATGATATCTATCTAAAGGCACTAAGAGTGAATGTTATCTATCTGCATCAATGATAGGGACCATCAAATTCACCTTACACCAAATTAAATTAGCTAGTATGACTTTGAACATGACTACGTTGTCCACCCTCCATAGGCACACATAGAGAATGGAAATGTCGTGTTTTAAAACCTTTGCGCATGAAACAAGCACATGGTTCAACATGGCATAAGCCTTGTTGAGGCTCCATTTATGCTAATCAGGAACTTCATATCAAAATCTTGGTTAATTAGGGGATTGGGAGATAATCCCTCCTTCCATTAATACTAATGATAAAGGGGTCTAAGGATAAGCCTTGATTAGGCAAAGAGTCTGCTACTTGATTATTTGAATGAAGAACATGATAATATACCTCTTGTAGTGTCACTAATTTGGTAAGAAAGTAATTCTTTTGAAAATGTTTCTAAGTTTGTAGTCCACAAGGAAGGAACTTGGCATATTATTCATGAATCCGCCACTATAATCAACTTCTTCAAAAAGTTAATACCCGAGGCTTGAATCAACCTTTGAAAGAGACAATATACCTCTTCCTAGTTATTAGTGGCCTACCCTAGACTTTAGGAAAATGAAAGCTCAACTTATTCACTAAGGTAATTATCTACCCTACCCCATATTTCTACTCCCCTCGAAATCCTAATTTATCAAAAATTCAGAAAAATCCGATCAAATTTCTTAATATATAAATTCTTTAATAATTTAATTTCATAATATGTATCATAAAAATTAATCCCCTCATTATTTAATAAATAGTAAATTTTGGACTTCTGATTTTTTAATAAAACTTTATATTCATCTATGATGATTCCTTTTCCATGTTAGACTATGCTCGTAAATTAAAGATTTCTAATTTTTATTCACTCTCTTTTTTATTTATATAAATATGTTTGTTTGTGCTCGTAATCACTTCATTCTCACCGATAACTTACATCTTACTACTCACCGCAATAATATTCAAGTAAAATTAATATATAAAACTTCTTTAATTCTTTCAAGTAAAATTAATATATAAAACTATTCTTTAATGAAGAGAATAGCTTTTCCACGTAGAACTCTTAGTGTTGGATTTTGCGCATCAAACATCTTAGAGTTATTATCTTATTCATTATTTTAAGAAAAAAAGTAAACAAGCCCATACGTGAAAAGCGCAAAAGGAGAGTTACAGGGTAATCAAAAGGATGTGCTGGATTGCATATGGCAACAACAAAATCCAGCATCAGCTTTGTTGGAACTGACAATGGAGTTAACGGTAGCCAGCTCGAAGATAGGATTGTCGTTAAGGAAAAAAACCATTAAATTAAATAAGGACATCACATGGGTTACAAATTATAAGAGAAAATGTCAAATGCCGTCATTTTCCAGAGGGGGCACTTGTCACAGGGAGAGCACTCGAATTTAATACACCGTGCAAACTCATAATCGGAATGGTATTCTATCTCCATTCCGAGGATCCGATTTATGCGTACAAAGGCTCACATGCCGATGAAGTAGCGACTTGTTCTGTCTCATGGACATTGATTTCGCAAAATTAAGTTAACCTTCTAGGAAACAATTGGCCGACAAATTTAGCGTTTCGTTGGGTATTTTAGATGAGATATGATTTCGCTAAAGTTCTTTCACTGAATTTAAATGGGGAAGAATTAGCCGGAAGAACTTATTTAGAATGTAGTAGTTAGGTGGAAGCGTTGATTTAGTTTTGATTCGCTCGGCGGTGGCTGCGTGTAAAATCGCGGAGTAGCCTGTGAACGAGGCCCTGTGCACGCCGATAAAGTGAAAATACGCATCGCCTCTGATACTTGCACGCAAAGGCCTCCATCCTACAATCAAGCTTAGCAATTAAACTTAAAAAATTGCCTTCAGTATAGGCCGGTTCCTGAAAAGCGACTTTAAAACTCAGGTGGTTGAACGGAGAAAATATGTAGACGACAGCGCCTACGGCCATTTTGCCTCTGCTCGTTTGCTAAAGGAACTAAAATCTTTGGAAATCCGCGATCTTTCATCAAGTTTTCAACGTTTGTCTTTCTCTACAGTACGACGAAGACAGGGACACCACAACAATAGTGCTGACGGAAACGCCAAAAATATGCATAAACAAACGAGAATGGGTGGATACTGGACGAGTGCCAGAAATAGCGGCACTGTTTAAATTCGCTAAGCCTCTGAAAAAAAAGTCCAAAATATATTTAAAGATCTGAGACAGTAAGACTGGACGAGTGCCAGAAATAGCGGCACTGTTTAAATTCGCTAAGTTTTTGAAAAGAAAATCCAAAATATATTTAAAGTTCTGAGACAGTAAGATGCAGTCTGCAAACTAATGTACATCAACGGACATGAATAGTTATTCGTATCTTCAGCCCAGCTTAAAGCTGCCGAAAATTATCAATTTTTTTTGCCTAGTATTATCACTCCACCTTAAATCAGGATAAAATATTTACTATTATTATCACTCCAATTTAAAGCTGCAGCTCGTATCATCGGTCCAAGCTAAAATCGCAGAAATTGTTCAAATCTGAGGAAAAAAAAGCATGTCCTTGCGAAGTAAACTATGAAAATAAAGAAAATGCAACAGCTACCTGGAAATTTAGATGATCCGAAGATAAGTCGAGCATTGTCCCTCAGCAGTACCTCGAAGTATTGCTGTACATAAAAATGGCTTCTTTAACGTTGCAGGTATTATCACTCCACCTTAAAGCTGCACACAATAAAATATTTACTGTTATTACCATTCCACCGTAAAGCTCCGAAAATGTTTACTATTATTATAGCTGCACCTTAAAGCTATATTGCTCGTATCATCGCTTCAAGCTAGAATCTCAGAAATTGTTCAAATTGCAAGTAAAAACGTACATCTTTGCGAAGCAAACCATGGAAATAAAGAGAATACAACAAATACCTGGAAATTTATATGATCGGAAGCCAAGTCGAGCATTGTCTAGAAGTATTGCTGTACATAGAAATGACTTTCTTTATTAGCATTGCAAGTCAGGGAGCTAAACTGCTTGAAATTTCTGTGCAAAATCAAAATTAAAGTCTTTCTGAAGCCAAATTTCTGCCGCTGAAATTAAATTCACACGAAATTTAAGTTCAAAATCAGATAAGAATATCTTAGCTGAAGCCACCTGTACACAGAAATCGAGAACTGCTCCGCTCTCTTCCCCTCCTATGAGAAGAAGCCTCTGTTTTCCGTAAATCTGTCGAAAATTCTCCGTATTCTGAGCTTCTGGGAACCCGCAAACAGTCTGAAAGTAATTATTTTGTCATTCTGTCATTCATGCCGAAAACATTTCGATAAAATCCCGATACCGCACGCGATCTCTTCCACGAAATTTCTGCTACAGAAATCTGAAATTTGTCAGTCTTCTCACATTCACGCTTCTCGTGCAACGTATTTGATAAAAGTTACTCAACGACCTCAAAATTGTGCTGTAAATTGATGCCATTTTAACATCAAAGATCCAGTGACTAGCACTTTATGTCAACTCAGAATTATATTATCATTATGGGGGCCTAGTGAGAGGACAAGAGGGACACACATCATATAGAATCAACATTTAAATAATTCTTCATTCCGATATTTATTATGTGGCCCTCCCATGTTCATACGGTAACCTTAATATTTATCATGTGTCTCTTGCACACCTAGCCCCACAAGTTTCAAAATTCAAAATTGTGCTGCCTGATCACGCAACACTAGAGACAAACTTTGAACTTAGTGGAGAAATAGACCAAATAAATGATTTTTTTTTTTTTACTTTTGTTACTTTCCTCGAAAACTGTCTCTAATTAGTGTAAGATAAAATAAAGTTAGTAGGAGGTCTATATTTTCGCGCTTTTGCAACTTTACTCGAAAACCGATGTACCCATTAGTTGTAAGACCAATAAAGTTAGCTTATAATTCGATATTATGAGTAATCAAATTAGCTTATGTTATGAATCATCAAATCAGGTTATGAAAAGAGAGTGAAAAAAGAAGAGAGTAAAGAGACATTTGAGTGTGCTAAAATTTACTAGGAAAAGGAATTTCAATTAAAGTGTTGAAATATTTGAAAAGATAGTTATTAAATGTATTTTTAAAATTAATAAATTGATGTTTTTGTTTGTTTTTAATTATTAATGGTGTGTGTTTTATAGACTTAAGTTATATATATATAATATACCAAATATATATATTTTATCTATTATATTAAAGATATATATTTTATTTATTATTTAAAGTTCATTATCATGATGAGATTCTATCATTTTTCTCAATCATTTGGAATAATCTTTAATTGATAAATTAAAAAGTAAAATAATTATTTTTATATTTAATTATAATATAAATTTACATGGAATTAACCTCTAATTTTAAGAGATATTTGGATTCTATGTGTTTCTTCTTTCTCTCCCCTCATAAATAATATTCTTATAAATATAAAGTTTATATCTTTTCCTCCTTTCCCTATTTTATGATAGAGAAGGTTACTTTTTCTAAAAATAAATTATTAACTTTAGTATATCATTTTTTTTTTAATTAGTTAATGATAAGGGTACCATTGAGTTGGAGATCTGGCTTCCTCATGATTTGGGATGTTTCTATTTACAAAGATGATGTATCGACAAATGTAGATTTGATTTTTTTAAAATAATTTTAAAATTCGAAATAATTTTAATTTCCGCGACGTTCACATCTGAGAACCTCTATTTTAGAGAAGTTATGATATTTGGTAATAAAATATATTTTTTAAAAATTAAATTGATGTATTGAATTGGAAATATTTTGATTAGGGCGCCTTAAGAAATTAATAGGAGAGATATTAACTTTATAAAAAAATTACAGCGCATATACTATATATTTTTTTTCTCATCTACAACAAGTAAAAAAACCAAAAATATATTATATATATATATATATATATATATATATATATATATATTTTATATTATATTTTATTTAAACACATTGATACTAAAATTTTAAATTAGTATTTTTTTAACAATAATATGGAAAAATATTAAATTATATTTATATTGAAAATATAAGTAAAACACGAGATAAAATATATTAATTGTAAAATTTATTTTTGTATATGTTGTATAATTAAAACAAGATTTGTCTTTACTCTTATTTGATCAAGACATTTATAGGGATCAAATTTTCCAAGATGCAATTTTTTTTTAATGGAAAACTTAAGAAATGAGATTTTATTACTATCAGCTCTTGGTAGATCTAGAATTAAGATTGATTTATATTAGTTTAAACAAAACTAATAATATATTTTAACTATAAAAATTCTTATTCACTAGTTTTATATGATATATACATAGTTGACATTGAAATAATTTATTTATGGTTACATTAGCCATATTAAAATATCAATAGATGCTCCCTCATATCAAGAAGTAGAAGACATATATCCATAAGATACAATCACATATAAATTATTTTTGTTATGAATATTTTTTTATAATGTTATATGTCAACTCCAGATTAAATATTGAAGTAATTATAAATATCTCGTGTACCTCGAATTTAGAAAGAACCTATGGAATAAGAACTTTCTAGCTCTCTTTCTATATATTAATGTCAAAATCTTTTACTCAACATGCATATTTATATTTATTTATGACCCACTTTTTTTGTTATTAATTTTTAAAATATCAATATATGATTCCGTATATAAATTAACATATTTTTTCATAATGGAAAGTGAAAAAATAAAAAAATAAATTTTTTTGATAATTTAATATAGATATTAAAATATTTATTTATGGTTGACCTTAATTTATGTTTTTTATTAATATATTTTTGTTTTAAATATTATATGTGAACTAAACATAGAATGAATTATAGATCATATAATATCAATAATATTATTTTCAACTTTATATTAAGTAATGAAGAAATTACATATCTTTCAAAAGTAATTTTTTTTTTTTTTCCAATTACTTTATCCTCTATATGTAAAGTTGATATAAAACTAAGATGGAAACAGAAGTAATTTATTTATGGCTAATATTGACATTTTTTGTTATTACTATTTTTTAATTTGTTAATGTAAATATTATTTTTAAATGTATTGTTAAGTAACAACATATTAATATGATTGTAGAGTGTCTCTCAATCACGCTATTATAGATATTATTGTGTTGTTATATTCCTTGATTGCTTTGATTCACAAGTAAATTTGGTCCAATTTCAAATTTTGCAAAATAGTTCCATAATTTCTTTTTTTATATGATACTTTAAGAATGGACCTAATATAGAAAGGAAAAGTAAATAGTAAAAACCTAGAAATGCATAGAGTAACATGGAGCACATTCAAGAAACTTAAAATAATAAAAAAACCCTGAATTTTATGGTGCATTTTATAATACCTATTGTGATTCTCACTATCATAAACACACCATTTAGTGTGTTTGCTAAAAAATAGCTTAGACCTCTCAATGCATAAAATAATAAAAAATCCCTCAGTTTTATGGTGCATTTTATAATACTATTATGATTCTCAGTATTATAAACACACCATTTAGTGTGTTTGTTAAAAAATAGCTTAGACCTCTCAATGCACTGTTGGCTTGAGGGGGCTTGACCTAGGTTCAGCGTTAATTAGCCAAACAAATCCCTACACTACTGGCCCTTTCGGCATCAGCCTGCAGAGCATGGACTAAAGTCTCACCCAAAGCAGTATGGGGGATGCTCGAACCAAGTTTCCACACCCTGAGATGGTTGTGATGTTGGTTAATTCCCTCTATTCCTGTCTTCGCGCAGGTCACTTCGCTCTAGGGCTTGGCCGATGAGCCCTCTATTATGTTCTTCAATACCTCTGCGAAAGGGTACAGCTAACCTTCGCACAACCCTAACCCTTGATCTAGACACTTCCGTGCTGCTAAGGTAGCGTACTGTGCAGAGTCCTTAACTAGTCTAAGTGTCTTACTTATCTTATTAGATACCCACAGTGAGCCTTGCGTAAACAAATATTCTTATATGCGTTTAGTTATCCAACATAATCATACATATTCGTACATCACATAAGCATTATAAAGGAAATTCATACATAAAATGATAAGATGCATTAATCGGGACAAAGACATAGAAACTGCAGAATACTTCTTTTTATTGATATCTTTCAAGTGATTACAGAATCTATTCACCATGCGCACACAGCTGCAGGGGTTTGCGCACTCAACTACGAACTTCTACCCTAGGCCTTTGCGCACTCAGCTACAGAGCCTCTACCTATGCTACGACCCAAAACTTAGACTTCTTACTTCAGAGCTGACTGTCTTACCTCTCCCTCACTTTAAACTACTTACAACTTAGCTCTTTTTATACAATCCCATGGTCATCTTATGGATGAATTTACTTTACAAAAACAAGGGCAAACAACCCTTTATAACTTATGACACCTTTGCTCTCCGTGACCACAAAATGCAGAGTCTTTACAAGTTTATTACAAAATTTGACCAAACATGGGCTTTTAGCCGCAAAACTGTCCTTTAGGGGATCTCGTTCCCAACAGGCCCCCAACACAAACATCATGAATCGCCCTCGAGTCACTTGATAGGTGCGAAGATCTTTGCGTGAAGCCCTTGTAGCTCGACCCGTATGACCACAACTTCGGCCGTGCACTGAGCTACCGCTTGCTTCGCGTCTTCCACTGACTGCTCGGTTATTGCTCCTGCGCTATCAGCCTGAAGCTTTTGTTGCATTGCCTACAAAGTCACAAGCTTGCCTTCGATATTCCTTATTACTCCATAAGCCTCATCCAGCCAGGGCTTTAGTCTCGCCTTGAGCACTACTTCCTTATGCAGCGTTGCATCCACTTGTTCCTGCAGCTGCTTGGCCTCCTGTAGCTTGGCTAGTCTTTGTGTCAGCGCGGAGGTTTGTGCTATGCCTTTAACCTCATTGTAGCGTTGTTGTAGCTCACACACTTCTGTTTCTAGCCTCTGTACATTAGGGTCCTCCTGCAAGCTTATCAGGGCCTCAAATGACTGTTTAAACAACAGCGTGCAGTCTCCTACTGCACTATCCACCGTCGCTACTACTTCTGTGACAGCAGTTGCCCGCTGTTCCTTCACTTCTGGTGGAGTTGAAGACTGGGCCCTCAATTGTAACTCTGTAATTTGCAGGTTCAACTCCAACTGAACCCGTGCCATCTCTGTCTGAGTGTCACACATCCCTGTGGCCAATTTGCAGATGCATACCTTGACTGGCTCCTCCTCTGGAATGACTAACTATGGGACCATTCGACATGCCTCCTCAACAACCTGCATAATTTGCTTACTCTGATTGGTTGCCTCAGTCTCAACGACAATGACAACATTTCTCTGTAGGGCCATCTGCTCATTGTTGATCCACTGTTCACTGATCACCTAGAGGGCACGGTGCTCTCTGGCCCTCAGTTCTGCAATTACTCCATCTTGCAAGAGGTGGAGTGCTTCATGTGGGAATGCTGCCAAGTTCAACCCTACTCCCTTTAGAGTGCTGACAGTGGGCCTGTCAGCCTCATTCTCTGTGGTTAGTGCTCCATCAGGAAACACTATTGCACTGGAGGCCTTCGTGTGCAACATATTGGAAACCTTTGATGTGCCAATGGCCAGGCTGGTAAATACCGTGCTAGTCTGTGATGCGCGAGTCTGCAACTCCTACAACCTTGTCTGGATAGCCGCTAGGATGATCTGCTGTTGTTGTTCAAATTTTTGTAGGGCTTTTGTGGTGACATCCCTCACTATGTCACCAATATCATGCAAGTCACCCTCTGTTAATGTGATGGGGTCCAATGAGGTCTTGGTCGCCTTTGACTTCTTCTTGGGCCCTCCCTTCTCTAGCTCCCTTGGGTGCTTGATGCGAGCGGATGTCTCCTGAGGGTCCACGTCATGTTGTTCCATTTCTTCCTCTATTTTAGGTGAATGCGACCTCGCGCCTTTGTCAGAGCCCCGCTCTGTTCCACCTGTCTGCTTTCCTATCTACTGTGTGGCCTCGCACTCTGCTTGGGCCTTATCAACGACCTCCATTTTCCTCTTCTCAGCTAGCTGTGTCATCTTAAGCTTGGCCTCCTCCTTTCTCTTCTACGTAGCGAACTTGCTCCCACCCACCACCAAGTCTGTTGTAGAGCACCACTCCGCTGGCCATTCATCAAGCACCGCATCAATATCATCATTCGTTACTAGATAGGGCAAGTTGTACCATTTCTGTGCAGGGTACTTCCTCACCCTGATGGATACTCGATGGAAGTTGGCTTTGAATTTTGCGTAGCCCTGCAAGTTGGCATACACCGTAGGTGAAAATCGTGGCTTGCGATTGATGGCCATCAGAATGTTCATTTCCATCAAGATCCAAAATATCTTGCTATCCTTGACTTGCTGCGCGTCCTTGGTCGTCCACAACGAAGTGTACTTCGCTAGTTCAGGGAGGTCTGGAGTGACCAAAGGGAATTAGCTATCCTCTGGCAGCTCCCATGCTACTAGCACAATCGACAACAAGAGCCATGCGTAGTGGAACATCTTGCTGAGCTCTCGTGCTTCGCGGCAATTCACCAGGAACTCTACGCGAAGGTAGCCCAACCAGTTGAACTAGACTCCTTCAGTGCACTGTGTTGCTAATGTGACAACAGACGTTCGCACCTCATCGGCGCAACACTTCCTCATCACCTTCCCATGTGAGGATTTGTGTGGCTACCTTCACAGTAGGATCGCAGATACTGGATATAGCGTATCCGTGCGGCTTCTTCACCAATTTAAATTTGTCTTTCATCGATTCTGTGAGAGCCTGCTCGCCACCTTTTCCGCCAAAGATCATGACCAGATTCTCTCCTGTATATGGAAGTCACATTATCCGATGAATCAACCTATCTGTGATGGGTATCGGCTCCTCCAGCGACAAACACCCATCATGCACCAAGCAGAATAACTGCTTGATGACCAAAACTGTCACCAGGTTGCAGTTGTAGTGCGACACCTAGAGAAGGTTGAGCACCCTACTTTCTCTATTCCCTTGAGCCACCTCCGCGAATCTAATGCGGTCGTTCGCATATTCATATCAATGATGCCATGCATGAGCTTCTTAGTCATTAGGTGTGGGAACTTCTCGTGGTCTGCCAAGTCCCAGTCTTCAAGTTTTAGTAGCGGAACTCGTGTCAAGTGCGAATTGTTGAAAACAATTTCGTTTAGCAGCAGAGGGGTTTGCAGGGAGTCTTACTCTCATAAATGTCCTTCAACACCTTGGACTTAGGCTTGCACGGAGGGACATACTCCAACAACCGATTAATAGTGTCCGCACCCTAGGTTTCAAACTCCTCGACTTCAACTCCCACATCCTCGTCATCCATCGAGATGTCTTCAATGTCTTCCTCCTCTGAGTCTGCATTTATGGCCTTGCTTTCTCCTGTGTGGTGGGTTTTGGTGGGTTTCTCCTTGGCGCTGCGCGCATCGATATGGCAGGCTGCTTTCCCTTCTTTTCCTTCACGGTTTCCTTGGTTGGGATAGGCTTTGGTATCGGTGTCCTCGGCGAATTAGGGACCTCTGACAGTATTTCGGCCACTTTTGGAGCAACTACTTTTGCCTCTCTTTCCATTTCTTGCACCGACTCTTCTACTACTTGTTCGGTATATATAATTTCTGCAGGTGTTGACATAACGCTTTCTAACTGTGCTTGCGACGTCTCTGGCAAGTTTGTAAATGCAGGTTCTCTTTGAAAGCCTCGAATAATTCTCGGTCCATGGGTGTCTGAGAGCTCAACAACGTAATTCTCAAAATGCCAAGTGTTTTTCGCTAGGCAGCCACTTGTAATTTATAGGGCATTTTGAATTCAAATCCGACTGTTCCCCCCAAATTTGCTTCATTAACGCTAGATTGGTGACAGATTTTCAAGGATCTGAGCCATAAATTTTGTCTTAAATTCTGGTTGCTTGCTCCATTTGGTCGCACTTCTGTAGTCAAATCATGAATAGTGACTTTAACGGTCACTTTTCGGTCGACTTGCGTGATTTCTCCCTTGGTAGTGCAGCACCCTTCGCGCTGCCGCGGACCCTGTGACACTCTCTTATTTCACACCATCCTCCAATCGCGCAGCTCCCCAACTCAAGCTGTGTAGTATATAGCCTCACACCTCCTTTTAGCTTCCTGGAGTGCTAAGACTATGCTACCTTCATCTAGTCACATGGCCAGACCGCTAGTGTATGGCTTCAGTGACTGCCATTCACCTTTCCTGGAAAGGGTTCTCCATTCAATTTGACTAGCTGTACCGCTCCTCCATCAGTAATTTCCTTAATGACATAGGGCCCTAACCAATGCATCCTGAAATTCCCTGGAAATTTATCAAACTTACTATCATATAGAAAAACCAGTTCATTTACCTTAAAGGTGTGCAACTTAATATGTCGATCATGGCAGACTCTTTTGCGTTGCTTTTGGGCCTATTGGTGAAATCCAGCTAGAAATCTCTCTTCCTTGAGCTCATCCAGCTGTGCGAGCCTTTCCTCCAGGGCTCAGCGATCTGTCATACATGTGAGCATTGCTATGCGCAGACTAGGCATAATATATTCCATAAGCATTACTGCTTCAACACCATAGACAAGCCTAAAGGGGGTTTGTCTAGTCAACTTCTTGCATGTTGGTCGATAAGCCCATAGTATTGCAAGTATGTGTAGGTCCCAATCACTTCGCTGAGCATTGGAAACCTTTTTCAACATGTTTTCAAGCACTTTATTGAACTCTTCCACCGTTTCGTTAGCTTGCGGGTGATAAGGCGTGCTCTTCTGGTGATATACCTAAAATTCCTCCATTAGCGCACTAATCGTCTCATGCAGAAAGTGCGTACCACGATCACTCATCAAGATCTTTGGACATCCAAATCGTGTTAGTACATGCTCAAAGAGGAACTTCATGATAGTCGCTCCTGTGCAATCCTTTACAGGTTGTGCCTCCACCCAACGAGTCAAATATTTCATCGCGGTGATAATGTACCTTGCTCCTGTCTTTCCTTGGGGCTGAATGGGTCCCACAAAATCTATCACCCATTTCTCAAAGGGTTGTAACGTTATCTGTGGATTCAAAGGCATCTCATCCCTCCGCGATGGCCTGCCAGTTCTTTGACACACATCACACACTTTGCAGTACACTTTGGAGTCCTGATGGAGGGTTGGCCACCACAACCCTATGCATAGAATCTTTTGTGCAGTTTCTCTTCCTGCATAATGCCCTCCCGCGATGCCCCCATGAGCATCCATGAGGATGCTGCTTCTTTCAAACTCAGGTACATATCGTTGCATCTTTTGCTAGACAATGTATCCTTCTGGGGTAGTTCTTGTCGTTAGGAATTGTATTATATCCTCAAAATGACCATCCGTGACGCGCACTACAAATAGAGACGCGTCAGACAATCCTTCCTCGAAATTAGTGGGCTCTTCCCCTGTTTCAATGCGCAATAGATGGTTTGGTCCCCCGTTCAGTCGTCCAAGCTTCACAATAACCTCAAAATCATATTCCTGGAACAATAACAGCCATATGCAGATTCACCCTCCCCCCTCCCCCCAACACAGGCTTATTGACCAGGTATTTCAACACGTAATGATTTGTGTACATCTTAAAATGCCCTCCCAATAAGTAATGTCTAAACTTTTGGAGCACATACACCATGTCTAACCCTTCGCACTTAATGGTGGAGTAGTTTTTCTCTGCCTTGGATAATCTTCTGCTTGCAAATGCGATAGGATGGTCCAAGTATTCTTCCCTAGCCCATTTCAATACTGCTCCCAGTGCTATACATGACGCGTCGACATGGACATGAAACTCCTCCTTCCAATTCGGGAAGACTAGGATCGGCATGGTGACCATCTTTTCTTTCAATACATCCAGGATCTTCTTACAGTCCTCATTCTAGTAGAATGTGACATCCTTCTTCAACAATTTTTCCACATCGCGGTGATCTAGGCATAGCCTTTGATAAAATTTGTAATACCTCATATGTCCTAAGGTAGCGCGTAGCTATTTTACACTCCTTGGCACCTCCAAGTTCAATATGACTGCGATCTTCATGGGGTCTACCATTAGTCCCTGCCTACAAACCACATGACCCAACAGGGTCCAAAAAGGAACAAAAAACAAACACTTATTTAGGTTGAATGCAATCTAGTATCTTCGACATTTATCCAACATCAGGCGAAAGCTTGCTACATGGCATTTTACCAGCCCAAACATAGTATAGTCATCAAAGTATACCTCCAGGAACTTATGAACAAATTCCTTGAACATAGCAACAACTACGTGCGATAAGATCGCAGGTGCATTCTTCAATCCAAACAACATTACAGTGTACTAAAAACAACCCCACTTAGTCGCGAAGGTTGTTTTTCTCCTATCTTCTAGTGCAATTTTGATCTGGTGGTACCCCAAGAACCCATCAGTGAAGGAATATGCCTCCTGGCCACCTATATTGTCCAACACTTCATCAGTGAACGGAGTCTGGAAAGGATCATGTACACAAGCATCATTCAACTTTTTGAGATCCATGCATATCCTTATTTCATCCTTCTACTTTTTATCCTGTACCACCATTGGGATTACCCAATCAGATTTTTCCACAGGCTCAATAATGCCTATTACGAGCATCTTGTCTAGATCTAAGCGGACCTTTTCCTCATACTTCGGATTGAGATTGTAAGGCCTTTGCTTAATTGGCTTCACATCGAGCTTCAACGTGATCTTTATAACACCTAGGTCCCCGATTATTCCTTTTAGATCCGTAAACTTATTAGGGAATAAATCCTGGTATTCGCAGAGTAATTCAACGACCTTATCCACCATCATGTCATCCCAATAATCTCCAATATTCGTGAATTTGGGTTCTGCCTCAATACCAATGTTTACTTGTTTCATTTTCAATGGCGCGGTTTTATTAGGATTCTCAACTTACGGTCCTTCAACCTCGCGGTGACCTTCTGTTTCAGGGACGTTAATCTTTCGCAGATCCTCATCCTCTTCTTCAGTAGTTACGTTATAACATTCTAGCACATGACTCAGTTGATTAGCCCATCTAGGCTGAATCAGATCTAAAGTATCCTTCAGTATCCTAAAGATTGCTGCTTTCACCTCTTGTAGAGCTTCATCAATACTGTCAAACCTATCTTCGAAACTAAATGTCATCATGAATCCTTCACACAGAATATCCCATTCACCTATCCCATGGCGGAGCTCTATTTCTACATACCAATTCATCGGAACAATTTCTAGGGTATGACAGAACAAGTGCACCCATTGAGGTTGGGGCTTCTCTCCATAAACCTGAGCCCATTTGGCCAAGTGTGCATGCAGATCATCCTGCCCATCATACTTTTCTGTTATTCACATCTTCGGCTTCCCAAAGTGAGTTCTCAACATTCTCCTACATTCGCGCCAATCATCAAAGCTTCCCTTGTGGGTACCCCACCACCTTGCGAGCGTAGTGCATAGTGCCTAATCCAACGCTTGGAAGCACCACTTTTCTGGTACCTCCCTCTCAAATGCATCCATAAATATGTCTACATCATTTAGGCCACCGTAAGTAGGTAGATTTCTTTCCTCTGATGACACACAATGAAGCGAATGGGTCATCATGTTACAACTCAGCGTGGTTACTTCGTGTAATCGATTCTGCAAGCACTCTAGTTCTTCATTAGAGTCTAAGGTACATGAACTCTCGCGATCCCAGATAATTCATCCATCTGCTATTGGATTGAACCAATCTTGGTCTCACACTGTTATCTTATAGATACAATCCAAATCATCATCGCTCTCATAATCGTTGACTGGTTCAGTATAGCGCAATCCCTCAGCAGGATCTAGGTGTACTATCACGCGTAGCGATTTATTCTCAAATATCATCTTTCACTTCTTTAGTTTGATTACCCTGTTCATATCAGTAGCCCAATCAATTATAAGGAGCACAGGGTTGGGGTTGTTGTCATCCATAATTTCTATCACTTCAAAATTAGCCAGCGCGCTTGCACCTTCAATATCTACAGTTACCCCTTGTAGCCGCTCCATGGGGATGATCTTCTGCTGATTCACCATCCTTAGCTGAATTGGAGACCATTGTAGCGCAGTCTCCCCATCCGCTCCCATGTCTATTTTGATAGGATGTTCGCGTCTGACCTTAGGTCCAAGATAACCTAATCCATTTCATAGTCTCCTATCTGCGTGGTTAGTCTCATCTCCTGTCCCATCCTTGTTTTATGCTTACCAATCTTTTGTGCTATGCACGACTCACTCGGAGTGTTTCCGGTGCATCTGTTTATAAGCTCCTGTAGCCCCTTCACAACCTTGCTATCGCATAGTAACTTCATACAGGTCTCCAGGAAGGTTGTAAGCATAGTAGGGTCCATCTCCTGGTCAGGCTTATCCTTGCTTCCTGAGGTTGAGGCCTCAGCGAAGCTCTTCTTCACTTCCATGAAGGTTTCTCATGCGTGCTCCAAATCAAACTCAATCTCCTTCGCTAGAGCATTGCACACCCATGTACTATCTTTGGGCTGTTTCCCCTTGTCATCTCCTATTGCAACTCCACTTTGGAGCATTATATTAACATCTAGGTCCTCTTCGTGCGGCTCATACCTCATCATTTACAGGTTCTGAGTAGGCTGCGGTGCTAGCACCCCTTTGTCGCCTATCCTGGCTATCAACGTAGGACAACCTTCTGTTTCATGATCAAACAATGTAGAATGCTTGCATGACAGACGTGTTGGCTTAGTACAATCATGGGTATAATGTCTTGGTCCTCTACAATTGTAACAGATCAACTATCCCTGACCTCTGCCAGGTCCTCCTCTGCCTCATCCTCGTCCATGCCCCTGAAAGCCTGTCCGTGCCATCCCCGCGCTCTGGTTAGGGGGGCATGTTTCGGCCTGAACCCTATAGGTGGGAGTTATATCCATCATCAGATCATAACTCCTGCAATTACACTCATCATTCCCTACCGGCCTACAAAAGTTGCAAAATAGTTGTTGTGGTGTCTGTACAAACTTTTGCAACAATTGACAGCTATCCATGGCATGTTTTCCTGATACTTGATAGATAGCACACCATAGTGCAAGCCTCACGCTCGGTCTTGCTTGAGCTTCCGGCCTCAAAGGCATTGGTCCTCCTCCTACAATATAGTTCACAAAGACTAGACAATGGTCTTTGTAATTCCCCTGACTCTTGCATTTTAGGCACCATACCTCTTCGCGCACCTCTGGTTGAATTGTTTTGTCCTGCTTCAGACTTTGCATCTCAAGGAAAATATTTTTCAACTGCGAATGGATCTGTTGAACTCCAAGATTTGGATGTTGCATCGGTGTTTCATGCAGTCTCATTGCAATCTCCAAGGCCTCCGCCTGAGTTGTTATCTTTTGCTGCGACAATGCAACCCTTAAGTGTGGTAGTAGTGAAGCTAAAAACCACTTGCGATGCTGTCTGTCTGTAAAATTCATGTTGGCTTCGCAAATGGTATACTTCAACCTCTAATCTAGTTACCAAGGCGTCTCGCCTGGTTGCATCATGATTTCTTTGAACTGCACAATAGACTGTGCTTTAGATTTAGGCCTACTGAATTCTTTGTTCAGCGTGGTCTGGATGTTTGCTACTCTAGCATTCGAGTTATCATTAGCGTACTTGATATACCAAGTTAGCACGTGATCCTACAAAGCACTAACCAATTTTGCCTTCTTCATGTTATCATTTGTAAGTCCCTAAGCTTCCCATATAAATTTTACAACGAACTAGAATTGGTATGGGTCGTCATTCCCCAAGCCTTTGAACAAAGGAAACTTCACTAAATTTTCCATACTAAACTACGGTGGAGACGGAGGTGGTACATGTGAAGTTGTAGGTGATGGTGGTGAAGTTGGAGGTGGTGTGGGTGGAGGTGGTATTCATGGGAATCCTTGCCTTATTAACTGAATAACACTTCATGGAGAAACCTGCGCTATTCCTTCTTCATCACCTCGCAGAGGTGAAATAAACGGACTATATTCAGGACCCTTTTTTCCTTCATTTCTATAATTTTTTTCCACTTTGCGTAGCTCCAAACATCAAGGTAGCTACATAACCCATTTTTTGCCCAATAGCATTTTAATCCAAGTATTCAAAGATTTCATGTACTTACCTTGTGGTCCTTTGAAAAGTGCTGCTATGCCTTGTTGTAGCTGACTGAGGTGTTGACCGAAAATTCAGTTACAAATCCTCCTATGATGCAATTGAGCCAATTATCGATAGCACGAGCAATCTTATCCTCTGATGCTTCCAACCTTTGCACTAGTTCCGGGGTCCACACAATAGGACTGTCAAGTTTCCACCTTCCTTGGCTATATGCTAGCTTCACGATCTACTCATATAGCTCAACCGGAAAGGAGAAGAAAAATATTTTGTGGATCTCTGTATATAGGTACCTGTCCAACCATTGTTCCTTGGTTAGTTGCAAGTTTTTGTTCTCATACGTTGCGAATTCATGGATCTTCCTATCCAACCAGTCTTCGATCTCATTCTTAGTTGGACTCCAGTGATACGACATCACACATCTCTTATGCAGATTCCAGTCTTGGAAATAGAACCTTTTGTTGGCTTGAGGGGGCCTGACCCAGGTTCAACGTTAATTAGCCAAACAAATCCCTACACTACTAGCCCTTTTGGCATCACCTTGCAAAGCGTGGACTGAAGTAGCACCCAAAGCAGTATGGGGGGATGCTGGAACCAAGTTTCTGCACCCTTAGATGGTTGTGTTATCGGTTAATTCCCTCTATTCCTGTCTTCATGCAGGTCAATTTGCTCTAGGGCTTGGTCGATGAGCCCTTATTCCGTTCTTCAATACCTCCGCGAAAGGGTATGGCCAACCTTCGTGTAGCCCTATCCCTTGATTTATATACTTTCGCGTTGCTAAGGCAACATATCGTGCAGATTCCTTAACTAGTCTAAGTGTCTTACTTATCTTATTAGATACTCACAGTTAGCCTCGCATAAATAAATATTCTTATATGCGTTTATTTATCCAACATAATCATACACATTTGCACATCGCATAAGCATTATAAAGGAAATTCATACATAAAATGATAATATGCATTAATCGGAACTAAGACACAAAAATTGCATAATACTTCTCTTTATTGATATCTTCCAAGTGATTACAGACTCTATTCACCCTATGCACACAGCTGCAGGGGTCCACGCACTCAGCTGCGAACTTCTACCCTAGGCCTCTACGCACTCAATTGCAGAGCCTCTACTTACGCTATAACCCAAAACTTAGACTTCTTACTTCAGAGCTATGACTCTCTTGCCTCTTCATCACTCTAAACTACTTAGGGCTTAGCTCTTTGTATACAGTCCCATGGTCTACGGACCATGGGTAAATCTCTTATGGTCGACTTTATTTTAAAAAACTAAGTGTGCACAACCCTTTATGACTTATGACACCTTCGCGCTTCGTGACCACAAAATGTGGAGTCTTTACAAGTTTATTACAAAATTTGACCAAAACATAGGCTTTTAGCCCCAAAACTGTCCTTTAGGGGATCCTGTTCCCAACATGCACTATTCATTGGTCATACCAAACCATTATTCTTAGTGTTTTATGAATTTTATTCATGCTCTCAATAGAATAATAGAATGACATGTATGCCATGTTACCCTCTACCATAGACTCTTTGGGATTTTCCCTTTATCGAACTAACCCTTTCAACTTTTTCATATACTTCTCTAAGAAGAAAATCCAATGACATGAGAGCACCCCAACTAATTCAACATCGTTATCTAGGTGAATTAGAAGATGAACTTGCAAGTCCATGAAACTCATTATTAATTCCTTATCAAACATACAAATAGTCTCAAGTATATTTCAATTTTGCCATAGAATATTATCCATGAAAACCTTGTTTCATTTAATCCAATGTGAAAATGAAGGTAATTTATATATTGCATGTCATAGGTATTGAGGGAAGTCATGGTTCACACAACCGCACTCCAGCAAAGGATAATGACATTACTATAAAATAAACACAAACAAAATTAATTGGCATAACATTGTGGATGCATAACATATTATAACCTACATTATATAAAATGGAACATGTAACCAACATACCCACTGTTAGAATATTCAGATGCTTATGTGATTTCAACCTTGACAATTTTTTATCTAAGGTGAAGCAACATCATAGAGTTGACTCGTATAAAGAAGGCACATTCACACCTAGTATGACATTCTTCACCATGTAATATGATCCTTCATCAAAATCCATGGGGCATCGTTCTTTAAAATACCAAGGGAGACTAACTCCTATACTTTATTTTCTTGGCCAATGTTTCTTTTAGTCTTTAAAGAAATAGGAACTATCCTAACACACAATGTGCCAATTTCTATCAACGATATGTTTATATATACGATATGTTTATATATATATATATATATATTGAATATATGCATAAGATATTGTAAGTGGGAAATCTTAAAATGCAACCAACATAGGAGCTCATAAATATAGATTTCCTTTTCATCTCAAAGGGAATTTACGTAAGACAGATGTCAAAAAGTTTCAGATAATCAAACATAGAGCTCATAAATATAGATTTCATGTTCATCTCAATGGATTCTTCTTAAAACAAGTGTCAAAAAGTTTAGGATAATAAAACATAGACTCCACATTTGAATTGAACAATTATGTATTTTCTTTCTCCTTCTTAGTGCCATATTCCCTAAGCTAATATGTGAGTGACAATATATCAATTCTTTGGGTTCTCTCTAGGTTGCAATAGAAAGCTAATGTTACTCTTTTATAAAAAGTGCTCTTTTGTAAGGAATACCCTAAAGTATTCATACATTACCTTCAAGTGGTTGGATCACCTAGCGTTTACAAAATGTCACAACATTTACATTCATGATACCCTTTTCTCACAAAACATGTGATGTTATGTATATGAAACACCATAGTGTCAAAGAAGACAATTTCACAAAACTAAGTATGTACATTAATGATACCTTTTTGTTATAAGACCCATGAACAATTATGTATATGAAACATATTTTTGTCAAAGAAGATAGTTGCACCAAATGAAGTATTTCAAATAGCTTTAAGAATATCAACGAATCAATCAATGCACTCATTAGAACAAACTCTTAGTCCTAGGTAATTGTGTATTGTGTATGCGCATATGTCCTACAATGTCAAATACCTCTTTGTTGGGTGGGTCTTAATACATCACAGAAATGTAGGCTTCACTTAATGGATCAATGGTTAGAGGTAGAAATCCACTCTCTTTAGCTATCTTCCACCAAGGACTCTAAGAGCGAACAAAATAATTTCATTCTTCATGAAAAATAGTGGGTCAATATTGTTGTTGATTACAACCACAAGCCAAATAGAATAAATGGTGTTTTCAAAGGAATATATGTTAAATCCATCAATGACTATGCTTGATCGAAGGCTTTGTACTTCATTCTTGGTTTTATTAGTTCATATCCTCTATTTTCTTCATGGCTATTGAATTCACCATGATTCACATAACTCATAGAGGCATCCCACCCTTATAACATGGAACACTATTTGTAATGAAAGAGCCCTTGAATCCTTGGGATTATTTCCTTGTCCCTTAATATCTTATGAGGAGTACCATGTGCCTTTCCCTTATTTATTTTTTAATTTTTAATTTTTGATGCCTACGATGTCCACATTTTGGACATATTTCTTTATCCTTGTATTTTTCTCTATATAGAATGCAATCATTCGAACAAGTGTGATATTCTATGTACTCAACACCAAATGTTTTCAAAAATTGCTTTTCCTTATCACAATTGTTGGGGATGACATTGTTAATTGGAACTACCTTATCTTTAAGTAATTTGCAAGTAGTGGGAAATATAATGTAGACTATCATCAAGCATGCATAAAATCACTTTTCACTATTGGTTACGTGAAGGTTATAATAAAATATAGGGGAATTAATGGTCAATTACCCCAGTGGTGCTAGCATACCATACATTTCTTTCAAGTTGTACATTAACATTCTTGTTCTTGGTTGGGTAGACCTTAACCCATGTGAAAAGGCAGGGGTAATGAGAGTAGATTTTAACCTTTTGAGGAAGATATTGATGATGTTAGCATCATCAACTAGGTCATCTTACTAGAATATATGTATCAACATGCCCTCCATGGATGGAAATCCCATAAGAAGTCTTCCGTACCCACTTCTACGTTATTATCTTCATCCCCAACATGTGAAGAAATAATGTTACAATAAATGTTCTAAACTAGTGACTTACGGCATAGTGGGATTGAATAGATGGTTGATATAACATGCTTGGTATGCTTCCTCTTTGAGTTGTGATCATTTAACAACCTTCTCTCAATTTTATGTTGTAGTGGGGGTGAAACTATAGATGTTAAATATGTCACTATTGTCAAAATCTTGATTGGAAAACATTGAACATTAAATCAATAATATTAGCTAACATAATGCATTTGGTATGTTCAAACATTAGACCAAGCATTCATTAGAAGCATGTTTTTTTATTTTTTATTTTTCTTATTTTTCCCAATAACACACTTGAAAACAACCACATTATAAAATAATTATTTAATTAAGCAATACATTTACATTAATTCTATTGAAAATCCAAAAATACAATTACTCAATGATATATTTCTTATTTCCCAACTAGACATCTAGAGGTAGTCCTAATGTAGGACATCTTTGATGAGTGGTTGTTGGTTTATGATAGCTATGATTTATTAACAAATTGTCACTAAAAAAAAAACTATGTGTTACATGCACAACAATAGAGTCTAGATGCCTTCGTTTTCATTAAGAACTCTTTGTCATTGGATTGTTCCTCAAACAGACAATTTGTAACAATGATCCAGATTCTTTCAGCTACTAGAATTAACCAAGATTGTTTACTTCTATGATGTTATCAAAATTGTATGTGAAAGAGTATGAAGAAACCACATGTGCATACTTTAAAGAAGAGGAAACATAAAGGCAACCATAAAATCAGAGAACACTCATAAATTGATAACGAATTTCACTCAATGTGGGTTACATCTTTAGGCCCGATGTCAAGAGTGGGGAGGCCACTTCTTTAATTGTTGCATGATGATTATGAATACATGATGCGTTCTTTATTAATACAAGAAAGAACTCCCTTAACTAGAGTGGCATGTCTCTCCATGAGACACTCTTCTATAAGAACTCTCACTCTTAAAATTTATCATTCAACATGACAAAATAATAAACTCTCACATGAAGTGACATACAAGGATCCTCCAACAAAATGCCATACATGCATCTCAACATCAAAGTATCATCTCAACGAAACTCAAAAGAAGACATGACATCAATGAACCTTACACCTCCAAGTCAAAGGATGACTTAAAATCGGCTTCTTGGATGAAGGAAATTCCCACACCATCATGTTCCTTGCAAAAGTTCATGAAAGATGACTGTAAACTTGACTCCTTTCTAATTTGGTCGATTTTGGGGTCCCCAAGAATCTCAAAGATTCCTCACAAGATTCTCTTCTGTAGGTTGACTAGAATTCCACTGCTCAGATGAAAATTATAACCTCACCAATGCCCTCCTCGTGAAAAAACTGGTTCAAATGAGTATAAACTTGACATATTTCTGACACCTTCAAAATTTTGTCCCTAGGGAATCTTAAAGATTCCTCAAATATTCCTCATAGAGAATATTATTTAAAAATTCCCTAACATATGCTCTAACAATATTCCTAGAATCTTCTTGATATTCATGACTTCATTGGCTTGCTTGCACCCTCATCTCTCACATATTCTCATGGTTCCCTTTGAATAATTTGAATGGCATTTTATAACAAAGTGTGAGGGCAAATAACACAAAGTGTGTGCTTGGCATAATGGTTGGCATAGTCATATTAACTTAGTTGTTGTTGGAGAGGTTTTGAGTTCAAAACCAATGGACTCTTAGTTTTTCTTTAATATGGTTTTAAATCTCAATTTTGGTTTTAATATAGTTTTCAAACCATATAATATATGGTATACGTATGACCATATTGTAACAACCCCGCAAACTATGAAAATAAGACAAAAATGTAGGTTTCACCATGCCAAGGCCACTTGGGCCTAATTGAGGTGCTCTCATTGGTCCACATCATATGCCACTTCTATCACGTACATGCCATGTGTCGACTTGTGATATTGCCACATCACCTGATATGGTCCACTTGGTATGATGATTGGGTTGCCATGTGGCAGACTGTGGGAATTCCACGTTGCACCCTCTGGTTGACTTTTGATTTTGACTTTCTTTTCACTGTTTGGTACAAACTTCAAAATGCAATAACTTTCTCATACGAACTCAAATTTCAGTGTTGTCTATGCCATTTGAATCAGGAAGACGAGCTCTACTCTTTGGTCTTGTTTTCAACGAAATATGAAGACTTTGATTTTTGACCCTTTCTAAAGCCACCTGGATCAACTAAACAATGAGAACCTACACCTATTTATAAACTCTACAATTTTCCCATGGATGCATGGATGACCATCAATATATAAAATGTTCTTCTTGTTAATTTTTTTGGGTGCATAGTCATTCATGCACATACTCTACATGAAAATGTTTTGTTTCACTTAACAATATTCAAGTAATTAGGTTTACTATATAGAGGGCCATGAAATGGCATAAGTGATATTGGTTTATTGGGAGGAATGAATAATACCCGTGAAAGAATAAATAACCCAATATTTGTAACATCTATTTTAGACTTGAAACCATGTAATTATTACCACTAAAGGAGAATTTTATGCCAACACTGGGCATCGGTAGGGAAGACAAGAAAGTTCCATGGAAAAGTATAGTAATAAAAGTTTGGTATTTACTTTAATATGGAAAATAAGAGAGAAGTCATCACCATCATCTAATAATTAAACTAACCTTGGTCTATATGTGTCATTTTTGCTCAGTTCATACAACATTTTAGATCTCCTAATAGATATATTTTAAGTAGTATTCATATCATACTTTGGCTCATTATAGCTCTCAAATGAATCAATAACAGAGGATGGTGGGTCAAATTGAGATGAAACATAGTTGATTTGACTTCCAACTTTTCAAAGAAATAACACATGGGAGTGTTTCTACATGTATTTTCTTATCACATATTGCATCCTTCACTATAGTGAGAGGTATTAGATCATGAAATTTTGGTAGTTGGGGATAGTATGACATACCTAGGGTGCACCTTCATCCCTGTACATTTTGAACAACCACACACTATTAGGGTTTCATAAAAGAGATCTAGCTTTGCATCATGTACAACTAGCCTACTATGGTAGTTGGAAGATGGCATGTTACAACTCCAAAGATAAAGTGGCTCTCCATTTTCATCAATCATCTATCTATACTATTTTTCTCTTAATAAGAGAGTGTGACAATTTTAAAAATATGGAATATCTTTCTCCTTTGAACTCAAACTAAAATTGGGATCCTACAAAATTCAATGATAATTATTCAAATACATGTATAAAAGCATCACAAATTCAATGAGATCATCAAAAGAAAATCTGTACTTATTGTAAATGACAAAGAAAATTTGTACTTATTGTAAATGACAAAGAAGAAAGCAATTTTGGAACAAATGAGTTGGAATCTAAAATATTAGTCATATGATATTATCAAAATTTTTTTATCAATTTTTTTTTTTGGCTTATATCAATACATCTCTACCTTTTTAAAGAAATTTTATGATGCACATAATATTTTAAATTCAAGAGCCTTGAATGTATATTTTAGAAACCCATATGCCTCATTCACTTCCTCAACGGGAAAAAGTTTACAAATTTTTAATTACGGAGGTTTGCACTTCTCTTTTCTTTGTACATTGTTTAATTAGTGCATTTATGTCAACGCATCACATTTGTGTGCTTAAGCTTGTAAGATTAGCCATGAGCCCCAAAAAAATAAAATAATGCATGGGTTTATTATCAATGCACCAAAATATAAAGTGAAAATGAGAAAAAAATTCAATCCGTAAAAGTTAGCTTATAACAAAAATTGTAATCCATAGTTTGTTATTTGCTAAATGTTTGATAGGGACTTGTGCCAGAAACATTTATTAGGGACAAATTTAGAGTGAATAAATTATTCTAAAAAACCAAATTTGCAAAGAAACATCGTACGTTACATACAATAAAAAATTAAGGCATGTTTTTTTTTTTCTAAATTTATTCCTATTAGTATTTATAAAGCACTAGCAAGAAAATGAAAGGGGCTTTAGAGTTGCCCTCCAAGTGGCATGGAGGGTTTATTCTCCTTACCATTTGAAAATGAATTTTGTTTTTAGCAATGAATATTTATTGTCTTTCCGGACTTGCATGTGGGCTTTTAATTAGTTGGATGTTGGACTTTCTCATCATTAAAAATAATTCTTTCATGGTCCACAATGCTCCCATTCACATTACTTACTAATGCATTATTGCATTTATAACAAAATCACACTATATGGTATTGCCTTTTAAAAATACTTATAACTTTGGTAATGCCTAATATACATAGCAATATATTGTATAAAGCATATTGTTTTATCATTGTAATGATTAAGTTGTTAATTTTTTTTAAATATAAATGAGGTACTAATTGGTAATGGAAATGTTATTTTTATGATTTTAAGAACTTATGGTGTGTAATTTGTTATATGTACAGACACTTTTAGGTATTAAATGTGTATGGGTGATTTCATGATACTATATATATTAGGGCTAGATAATAATATATATTATTGTGTATAATAAATAATAAATGTAGCATATTGGTGTGTATTATTAATATAATTTTTTTAGTGGTTTTAATATCTAAAATATGTTTTGTGTGAGTAACATATTGGGGCTTTGGTTAGTATTTTGATGCACCAATGTATATTAGTATATTATGCACTAGTGAATTATAAACATAAGAATTGCACCTATGCGCTTTATTAATTTAAATGCATTATGTTGAAAACATTTGCTATAATTTTTAGTTGAACACATTTTTTAGTTATAGTGAAAATCCCTTAAAACATCTACTACCAATAGTAGAAGTTTCACTAGAGGTTCTTTTGATAATTTTGTGCAGTCTTGTAACACTGAAAATCCCCATAAAACCTTTCACTAGAAGGTGTTTTCATTTTATTGAAAAAGTGACATTCAAAATTAACTTTCTAGACACTAACGTTTTCACCTCACCTCTTAGGTTTAGAGTTTCTACTTTGGAATTTGTGTTCTCTAGGGTTTTGGATAAATATTGTATTGAATTGAATATACATCCTTAGGTTTAGAATTTCTACTTTGGAATTTGTGTTCTCTAGGGTTTTGGATAAATATTGTATTGAATTGAATATACATCCTTAGGTTTAATGTCTTTCATCTATTCTCATAGGTAACTTACCACCATTCTAAACCCTATACATATTGTTACGTACCTTGCATTTTTTTTCATTATTAATAGAAAACAAGTTTTCATCGTGATACTTTTTCTTTTTATCTTTTTCCCATATTATCTCATATTGTGTTGTGCAATATTTTATGTTGCTTTTTTTTTTTTGTTCAGTCGAATCTAGGTCAATGGTATTAAAGAAATATTCTCTTTGTTGTTTTTCATGCATATCTCCCATGAAGTTGGGGCATAGGAAAATGGACCTTGAACCTTTAGTAGGGAGTTCCTCATTGACCCAAGTGGTCTCACATGGAAAACATATAGAAATATGATGGAGTTGATGATCCTATCAAGTTGTTTCTCTAGGAGTCCTTTGAGTGATGGAGGAACAAAGTGATGGACCATTTCTCCCAAGTCCTCTAATGACTCCCAACCATAATGGAGACATCTTGGACAAGAAGTCATTTTGGAGGAATGGCATTATTTAAGATAAAAATTCATTGTGATATCCCTATCTTGTATAGAAAAATATGCATGGAAGATTTAGAGAGATGGTTATAATAATTAGAGTGTTATTTTTCTATTTTTATAACTTTTCCAACAATGAGATTAATACCTTTGTACTCATGAATTTCCTTCCTCATATAAAAGCTAATGGGATTCTCACTATGTTCACAAGTTTTGAGATGGATTTGGAGCACAAGGCATTTAATCCACATGAGGTGTTTTTTTTTAATGCCCTTAAGGAGGAAGATCACCCTGTTGAAAAATATGAAGACTAGAATATGAGATGGAGAACCTTGAGAATAAGAGAGGGATAATCTATTCTAGAGTACATAAATGTCTTCCAAACCCTGCATGAAAATATGGATATAAAGGACTTTTAGTGGAACGTGGCTCTCAAATACCACATTGGCCTACAAAATCTCATCATCCTACATAGAAGCATATAAAAATATAGGAAATATTTTTGTATCCATTCACTAGAAGCAATTTACAATTACTTAAGATTAATGAAAACTTTTACCATAATGGTAAGAAAGAGTTTGGTGCTAAAAATTAGAGACAAAAATAAGGATAAATGCATCTCTAACTTTTGGGGAAAAAGGCATAAAAAACATAATCGACCTCAACACAACCATTTGAATCCACTTGTATACAAGAAGAAAAATGAGACTAAAATGGACGTATAAAATGGTGCAACTACTACAAAATGTGGCAAAAAAATGATGGATAAATGTTACGTAGTCCTTATTGGATAAAATGAAAACCTCAAAATATTATTCAACCTTGATGCAACTAGATACCAAGGATAGTGGGAATGGATCATTGACATAGAACTCAATGTTATTATTGCCACCACTATGGTCCAACTAAATGAACCTTAGAAACCTATAGAAGGGGAGCATCCCTTCCACTCAAAGATATGAATGAAGGGGGCACTACGGTATTTTAGTTCCGATTGTGTATATATAAGAACTTGTTCTTAAAAGGGGTCAACAAAAACATGAATCTTCGAATGATATTGTACTCTAATCAATACACCATTGGTTGTTTGAACAAAGGATGATACATCCACATTGATAGAAAATATTGCCATAAATATGGTATCCATCCCTTTAAAAATGAGGTATTGTGTGATATTGTTCCACTTTTAGTTTTTTTTTGTTAAAACAACCATTTGTGTGGAAGGATTATGTTGTTGACATTCTAGCATGCTTTCATGTTGGCATTGATGTCAACTTGATATTCTTGGTGGTTGGCACAATGATTACTAGTGTTATGTTGTAGATGGAAAACAATTGATTATTATTGAAGACTGTGGTTATGATAGTGTGTGAATGTTTGACCAAGGGATCATCTTGTTAGTGGTTTGAATTTGTCCTAGACAATGGGTGAATGCTTTGATTGGTTCAATTATTGTGTTGATCTGCTCCTCCAAGCTATGGTTGATTTGATTGAGTCTCCAAATTGAATTGGTCTTCATGAATTAATGAGAAGTGTCATTGATCGGGTCAAAGTTAATGAATTGATTTGGTTAAGCAAGAGAGAGCATTCATTGCATCAATTGGTCCAGTAGTTGTGATCGATTTAGTCATAATCATAATGCAAACTCATTAGTTAATCATGTTGTGGATCTAATGGTCGACTTGGTCTCAAGTTCATTGAAATTATGTGCATGGATCTGGTCAAGGAGTAATGGTTTAACAATAATCACTGTCTTAATGGTTTTTTGGTCAAAAACTCCTTGATTGATTCCACTTGTCATGCATTGAGTGAATCAATTGTTTTGTTTGTGGATAAAATTGATAATGAAGGTCGATTTGGTCAATTTATAGTGTTAGGCATGATTATTATATATTTCTATGTGTCAATATTTGTTAAGTTTGGTCAATATGTGAGTGAAGTGAGAGTTTGAGATTGGTGTGTCGAATATATCTCATACACTTGTGCAAATGGAACAAAAAAATGGGACAGATCGATGAAGTTAGATTATGCATGGTGTGAATAGAATTAAATTGTATGCATAATTTGATATAGAGTGTTTTGTGTATGATCAAAGAGCAAATGCATGGTGCGAATAGAATTAACCTGTACGCATAGCTTGAGATAGAATACTTTATGTATAATTGAAGAGAAAATGTATGGTGTGAATAGAATTAACCTGTGCACATAGTTTGATATAGAGCATTCTCTATATAATTGAAGAGTGATGGAATGTAATATTAGGTTTCTAGAATATGGTTGAAGGTTGTGTGCAAAGGAAGGAATGACATATAGTTCATTAAGGTTAGAATGAGAGTGTGTTCACAAAAATCATATTTGAATAACTATAGAGAGTGATCTAGACATAGTGTGCATACCCAAAACAATGCAATGTGACCTGAAGGTTGATTAAAGAGGCAGAGTGCTTGGAAAGTTCATGAGAATGTTATATTGTTGTTTTAGATAGAGAGAATTGGCGCAAATAACAGAGGCAAAGATTGATTTAGTTGGTATACTGATTAAGTTCGCATATTTCTAATTGATGCACACCTACAACTGATGTGCACTATGTGATATAGTATAGATATTTGAAAGAGGCTCCATTACATCGTTGTAGTAAAAATCATGAATAAGGATTGTTGGTCCACATAGTGAAGTAGAGATAGTGTTAGGAGATCACTTGTAGCAGAGCATGGAGTGGAAAGTGTGACAATGTATGGAAGAGTTTAATTAACTAAGTTTCTTGTAGCTGGGTTATGTGTTGGTATCTTTTATGCTGACATATTGTTTTGCAGAGAAGTTATGACAAAGTGTCACGTGTAGTAGAGAGCTATATATTTGCATTTTATATTAAAGGGCAATAATTTTAAGTAAGTTTTGTTGTTAGGGGTATCTTCCATTCATGTACGGATGAGTTATTGTTGTAGATATCCTTGATGCCATGAGCTTACATGGATTTATATGTAGCTATCTGTTTTGGGTTGAGACTTTTGTTGCTAAGAACCATTATTTTTATGTTGCATATGGTTGAGCGAGAGAGTAGTCATGAGCAGATTTGTTGTATGTGTGAGTGAGAGTTGTCTTGACTAATGGCTATTTTATTTAGAGAGATGATTGATTGTGAGAATTTTATCACAGAGATGGTGATGTTCATATTTGTATTTGAGGGAAAAGTTTGTGTTTGAGTGTAGAGATGCTAGGATTTGAGCATATTTTGTATTGCTGAGATAGGGTTGAGTCAGAGAGGTGTTTGTATTCAATTGTTGATGAACTTATTTCAAGAGTGGGCCCATTATGAAAATGGGATGAAACGAGGCCCATGATTGTATGAATTTGATGTGTGGATTCTAGTATGAAATATTGTGAAACATAGTCCACAGGAGAGCTTGAAGGTTGGGGCCTTCAATGAAGCAAGTGGTGGCTTATATATTTAGGGTGTAGCAATATCCTTCAGGTAGTGGCCTAGAATTTGGTAGTAGTGGTTTCCTTACATGGGGACTTCAGTCACTGAACTTTGACATATTACATGCGTTCATGGCATAGTAAACAATACCCGTAATTTGACTACATATTGGAAAATACCTCTAAAAGTCACATTATTTAACCCCCTACCTATATGAACCCAATACACCTTTCAAATTTAAAAACCCCTAATTTCACTAGATATTGTAGGTATTTGTTTTTTCATTAACATTTTTTATACCCCTTTATATTTTTTCATAACTTTGAACTCCATTTTTTATACCTACCAAAATAAAAACCCTTTACCCCTTGTTATATGATTAATATATTATGTCATTTTTTCCTCAATATATATCCCCCAATATGAATGCACATGGTATGGTATTGCTCCCCCAGTTAAGCACCCATGCTTCCTTCCAATTGATGAGCCCCAATATTGCAACAAGAATGATGCAACTCCTAAGGCTACCAACTTAAATTATCAACCTGGGGTTCGTACAAACTTAAGAGGTGTCGACACTATATTAGAAACATACAATGTGTCCTTATTTCATTGATCTGATGTAATGGAGTGAATGTCATGAAATTAAAGCCTATACTAATTGCAGAAATGGAAATGTTACTCTATTTGCAAGAAATAGAAATGCTACTTGCTCAAATGTAAACACTAATCCTAATTATAAGAAGGTAAAGGTTATGCTATTTGCAGGAATGAAAAGTACTTGTCTATTTTTAGAATGTAAACCTTTTTCTACTTGCAACAATGTGAATCATTAATGTAATTGCAAAATGTGAAAAGTTTCCTTGAAAAGAAACTAATCCTATGCAAGAACAACAATTTGTAATTGAAATCCTAAGAGCATGAATTCAAGGCAATAGTCTTAATCTACATTGTAAAAAGGAAAGTCCTAAGTGGTGTTTATTCTTCCCTAATCATTTTTTAGAGCTTAGGGGTTAGTATTCAAGCCTAAGAGACAAAAACAAATCTTTTGGAGAAAATCTGGTCAAGTTTACACATACTACAAGAGTGCTACATGATGTGTTACATATTAAAGCTAAAAAAAACTTCATTAAGTGTAGAAGGAGAAATTTAGTATAGCCTTTATGTACCTAAGAAAGGTTATATGTGACTTAATTTTTGTCTAATTTGGAGGCCCATCATACCCACCAACTAAAACTATTGCTCATCCTCTAAGAAACCTATCCATCTTCTTGCCCTAGTGTTCTTATTTTATGCCTCAGATGACTTTTATAATGTTCCATACTCATGTGGATGTAGGTACCCCTCTTGGATAAGTTTTGTGTTTATCTCAATTTCCTATCATTCCTTTGATTCTCCCTGTTGGTTTTAGTATTTCAAAAGTATATGTTAATTCTCCTCCTCTCATGACTTCAATAAGAACGAGGAGTTTCTATTTTTTTCTACATGAGTGAGAGTGTTTATGGAAACAAAGATAGAATACATGTTGTTTTTATGATGTTGAGGAGAAGAGAGAATTCGACATGCAACCCAAGACACTTTATCATTAATGACACAAATTCACTGATCTTTCTTATTGAGATTTAAATATGTGGTAACTACAGAGTATGATTTTGAGAATTGAGAGAGTTTTAAGGGTTTTCATACCAAGTATTGGTGGGGAAAGTTTGTACTTACCCTTTCCCTCATGATTCTTTCCTCCTTCTTAGTGTTTGAGGGAAATTATGTCCACTACCAAGATTCCTGTAGCCACTTGTGACTTTCCTATAACACTTTTTGTAGACCCTGTAGGTTCCTATGCAGTGGAGGTTGTTGTAGCAGAAGAAGTTTTTGACAGTCTTGTTTTAAGGTTTAGGAAAGAAATATTACAACATGTACCCTTGCCCTTTTTTCAACACACCATATTCTTAAGCAAATTCTCATCCAATCCAACTGTTTTCTCTTACTAGAATCCAAACTATAAATTTGTAGAGTACTTTTTCTTGATGATTGAGGTGCTTTTGGAATCCTTATGCCAAATGTTGGAGAGAAAGAAGTTTTACTTACATTTTGTTTGAATATTTCCTTGCTTCCCAAGGCTCTAGTGGTTTTTCTAGGTGAAATTTTCCTTCCTGTAACACTCTGTTAGCTTCCTATAGCAAATATGTTCTTCCTATAGAAATTATGTTCTTCCTGTACCAGTTTTGTTCCTCCTATAGTAGTTTTTTTCTTCCTATAGAAATTTGTCCCTTCCTATAGCAGCTAATATTTGCATGCCAAGAGTTGGTGGGTCAGCCTTTTATTTTTTTATTTTTATTTTTTTACTATTTTTATTTTTTTCTCTTTTTTCATTACATGCAAAATAAACTTAGAGTGTTTTTCTTGTTAGCTGAGTTTTCCTCCAACTACTTTTTGAAACTCCATGACAACATCCCACATTCTTAAGTCTTTTTTCACTTTTGTCTCATTTATCTCCCACATGTGTGGATGTCCTTTGGAGAAAAGTTAAGTGACTTGCTAGATAAGGCCAAGGCTTCTTGTTATTAATTTTGGCTATAAAATACCTTTCCTTCTCACACTTTTAATGTTTTCTCAAGCTTGAATAGGTTCTAAGGGTGATTTTAGAGAGTTGCATACCTGTGCCTCACCATGAGGGTTTTTATGTGTAGGATGTTGTTGTAGTTGTGGAGGTTGCCTTTGATGACCTTGAAGTTGCATGTGATAATCTGCTGGAGCTCCTATATGTTTCCTTCTTGTTGTTGTTTCTATGCTCCTGAGATGATCTTGATGCGAGTGTTGTAGATGATCATATGTCATTTCTAAACAGAGGTAAGGCTATTGTGCATGTCTTCTACAATTTCTTGAGAAATATGTGTATTTTTTTGTGATCTCTTGTTGGTTGATGCTTGATGATGCAAGTCTATCCTTCATGCAGATGTTCTTTGGATCAAATGTTGTTTTTTTTTTCTCAGTAAAACTAATTCTATTAAGAGGACATATGGTACAATAAGCAGTTACAACCAAGAACATAGGCTGCCGGAAAGGATAGGCTATCCACCTCGGCCCCTAAGAAGAAGAGAAGAGAGCTGAACTGAGCAAGAAGAAACAAGAAGAACATAGGAGCAAGAACAGAACAACAGATTCTACCCAACATGTGTAGAATCAACTATTCGACTTTTTTCCCTTTCTTTTTACCAACTTTGACCCAATCAGGAGGACTCTGCTGAACCAGCATGATTTGCAAGCTGAGCGGAGATGACGGGGAAGATTCCTTGTCTGAGTCCGAGGTGGAGGATTCATGATTTCTTTTTTGTGAGATTGGTGGGACAGACAAATCCTTAGGATCTGTCGAGGGCGGATCCTGTGCCAGCTTTGCTTCCATTCCTTCCGCATCCTCTTCCTCTACATCCAAACTAAAATCAAAGTCATCCATGGGGGGAGGAACGTGAGGCTTCTAGCTCTTGGATTTCTGCTTGGGGTTGACTTTCTTCTTTTGGGCAGCCATCGTGGGACAGGAACTCTGAAGGTGCCTTGTGTGATGGCAGTTTCGGCAGTGAAAGGCTGTGTTCTCGTAATCCAAGGTTTGAGTCCAGTGGAAGTCTCCAATTTTGAGATTGATCTGTTCAGGGAGACCTTTACTCATATCTATTTCTACATAGATTCTGGCAAAGGTGTATAGGCCCAATTCCCCTCTAGAGACATCTGTGTCTAGCAAGCGGCCTAGAGAGCTGCCAATCCCTTGGAATACAACAAAATGCCAAAGGTGTGCCGAGAGATTTAGAAGTTTGACCCAGATAGGGAGCTTGGTGATGATTGCTGTAGTAGGGTCAAAATCTGGGAACCAAGGGGTGAGGAATAAACCTGCTGAGCCCCAGAACCATGGGCCTGCAATTAAAGCTTTTTGGTAATCCTCTTCAAAATCGAACACTACAATGAAGAAGCCCTTTGAGCAAAAAAAAACCTTACAGTTGTTGGTCCAGTTAGAGTGAAGCCATTGGTAGAGGTTTGCTGTGCGTGGCCATAGCCCATTGAACCTGTAAATGATGGCGTGATCTGCAAAATTTTGGGTTTGCTCATCCAATGATGGATGCATGATTTCAATGGAGGGGGTTTCCTCCAGTTTGTCCACCAGAAAAGGCTTGGGACCCTAAGCTGGTGGAACTGTTTTCTTAGGCATCTAAGCATGGACAACATCTTTGTAAGAAGACGCTTTAGCTGAGGATGACTGTCCTACAGCTCCCCCTCTCAAATGAAGGGTAAAAGTAATGGATGAATTTCTCTTAATGCTGTAAAAAGACAGGGGGAGATGATCCTCGAGTTGTTTACCTTCGTGGAGAAGCCGTTGAGCTGCAAAGGGTATCCCCAACTTGGGATGTAGAGCATGCTTGAGGTCCTGCACAAGATCTGACGAGCCCACCCATTGTAGTAGAGTTTTGCCAGGGATGAGCCTGATCTGGATCTGGAATGTGGCAGAAAGATTAGGGTTCTGCTCTCCTTTGCAGATCCGAGATGAGATGAGGCTGGAGCTTTGAAGGGCCTTCTCCTCCTGAACTTGCCATAGAGGTTTGAGAGGAGAAGAGGAGAAAGTCCAAAGGTCCCAGATTCTGTCATTGCGTTCCCTCCAAAAGAGCTTCCATATTTTTCCTTCGGGTAGAACCAAGAAACTTAAAAAATTCTGAAGGTCATGAACAGAGTATCGGCTATTCTGGGGGGACAGAGAAGGTACTGATAGAAATGAGCAGCCTTCCAGCACAACGTATTTCTTCTCAGGAGCCTCCGTCTGACGAGAAACGAGAGAAAATTCTACATTTTCTTCCTTAGCCAATGCATCTGCAATCTGATGGGGGCGGCTATTACGATATGCAGCTGCAGAGGTCCAAGATCTGGCTGCTCCAGTGCCGAAGGCGAGAAAAATGAGAGGGCGAGGAGCTTTCAAAGAATATTGGAGGACATGCGAATCATAAATTAAGAAATATATCGGCCTTCCTTCACTGAATCAAGCTTCCCCTTCATCAGCAGGGCCGAGCAGAGGCCAAGCGGCGGCCGAGGGCAAGGAGGTGACGACGACGACGCATTTAGGATTCATCTTCGGCTCAATTAAAGAAATCATGTTATTTAGATATTTGGATCAAATGTTGTTATTTGTTGAGTGATCAAGAATATTGTAGCAACTAACATAAGGTATTTTAGCTACTTCAGGATCAAAGTTATCATCTCCAAATTCTCCATGGTGGTTGACTTATGGATTTGGTACTCTAGCTATGGTCTTGTAGGGGATGTGCAGATTGCTAAGGTCAACATTTCCTTCAGCTTATGCCTTTATAAATACTAATAATTCATGAGTAATATTTGACAAGGATTAGAGACCTTTTTTTGGTGGAAGGGATGGAAGAAGGGGTAAAAATGGGTTCTTTTCATGGACAAAGATGAAAATGAGAGTGGAGAAGAGGTCAAGTGTTGTGGAAAATGAATGATGAAGCTATGGTGGACTCATCCTCTTGTTCCTAGATGAAAAACATAAGATATGAACCCTTTTTCCATGCTAATCATGCTCCTATAGCACTTATAGTTGCTCTTGTAGCCTTTCAGGACAGTCTCCTGTAGAAGAATTATTTTATCCATATCTCTCAAACGCTATACTTGATTGACTTGAAATGTTTTGAGCATGTTTCCATCATCCTTATGCACCTAAAATCTTGGCCAATGGATTCATGAATCTCGATAAAAATTAAAAATGGATTTAGGTGATGGAGGCCAATTTCTCAAAAAGTTTGCACTAGAATTTGCTAAAATTGCTTGAGCATGTTACCATCATCCATATGCATCTCCATATGAAATAGATCGGCCAACACACACAATTTTCGAGATATGGTTAAAACAATTTCTGCCCTATGTATTTTGGGCTCCTATAGAAAAACAAAACTCTCTTGTAGCATTTTAGGACAACGAGGAAAATGAGTGGGAAAGACTCAAAAATCATGGGTGGATGTTGGAAATGGATGAGGGTGATGGATTGACATGGCCTTGGTCTTGTTGGAAGATCTGAGCAAAAGAGGAGAAAGCCCAAGTTTGAATTCCTTTGACTAGATTTTTGATCGACTTTTTCTTTTGGTGCTAGCTTGTTTTTTTGCTTGCAAAGGTTGGAGAGCACTTGCATTCATCAGAGAGAGATACATGGAGCAAATATTTTTTTTCATTTTTTTCTTTTAGGCCTACTAGCTGCCTCAATGAGGTTTTCAACTGGTAGGTATGCCTAGGCGCCTCAAAGGAGTTTTTCACCTAGGATCTTTTCTTTTTCTCTTTCCTCTTTTTCCCAACCCATTGACTACCTCATGGAGGTTTTCAATCAATGAACCAATAGCATGCACCTCAAAAGAGGTTTTAACTTGAGATTTTATTTATCCTCTTTATTTATTTTTTTCTATCTTACTCTACTTGATTTTTTTTTTTCTTTCAAGTATAGGAATAATTCCAATGGAGCCATGTGCACATCAAGATGATAGATAAACTCATGTGTAGGCTCGAAACATATACTTTGACATGTACCTGAATATTAGAGACCAAATGCTTTGGCTTTGATGATATCAAACATTGTTGAAGAAGAGAGTGATTCTCCATCTTGTTGATTTTCTAGAACCAAACCTCAATATAGATTTGATTCCCTTGGTTCGCTTGCTCATCAAGATAATTCTTCATGTATTTTTCCACCACAACATTCAATTCTTCCTCTTTTTTTTATTATTCTCTTGAACACATGGAGGATATGATGGTAAACATGAGGGGACTTTCTCAATCTATGATTCTGATGTCTGCTCTTCATCAAGTGCAACCCATGATTCTTTGGTCTTTGTAGAGCCTCTATTCTACACGTACTTATCTACCATTTTCCTCAATCTTTCCTTATCTTTCCTTCACTGTTGCCTCATTTTCACCATAAAACCAACCAGATCATTACATTAGGTGTTATTAAGCATGATCAAGCAAGTTTTGCTAATGGATGACTATTTGTTTAGATTTTGACTTACTTGCAGGAATCCCGCAACTATCTGATGATCCCGCAGCTATCTGATGATCCTGCAACTATCTGAAGATCCTGCAGCCTTTTTGTTAAACGCAATGTTCCACGTGTCGGTTTGCCAGATGAGCCACATGGGCACTTAGGTATCAACGTGCTCGAGGTTCCTGTCCTATTTTTCCAGCCATCCACGTCATCTTTATCCACGGTCAAAGCTGGTCAAGTTACGGTCAACTCAAGGCTATTTAACGGTGATTGTGAGCTGCTTGGTCACGTCATCTTAAACGGTGATTTGTCCACGATATACAGGTGGCAGGGGACATGATCCAACATGGGATTCATTACCCATGATGACTGAACCACTAAACTCATCCACGTAGCCATATGAAGTGTCAAGGGACCATAAACACGCATGATAGTTTGTTGTTTTTCAGTTAATCAGTTGTACGAGTAGGCTATCTTAGAAATCTCTATAAATAGTTGCGTCTGTGTACGCTCATTAGACTTTTTATCAGTTGTAATTTATGAACCTGTGTTAAATTTAAGAGCGTTGTGAACTCTGTGTTTTTAGTGCTATCCTAGCACTCTGTTTTGTACACTTTCTGCAAATGGAGGAATAGACATAGCACTGTTTTGAAGTTTCCAGATCTTTAAGTTTTCTTGTGGTTGAATGGACAGAGGGCCCCTGCTCATTTCTGCCGCTGTAAAGTATTTTATGTGCAATATCTCTTTATTTGCTTATTCATTTCCTTAAGCATGTATAGTTTCATTTACTTGTTTTCCTTTCTTTCAAGCTGATCGGTGTTATTTCTTTGCAGGTTTCTTTTAGCCTGGGATTTATTTTCATGTGTGTATTTGCTTTAATGTCTAATGGTAGTTGCAGTTGGCTTGTTCATAATGCTGCCCTCTTTACTCTATTTTTCTAGACTAGTTTTAGTGTAGTTTTACAAGTTGGATGCTAACTAATTTATGCTCTCTTTATCATGAATGGCTTATTTTCAAGAGAACAGAACATTGATTAATTGCAGCTTGTATTTGAGTAGACTTGGCTTATGATACTAACACTTTTTTTCCACTTGTTACACATAATCACATATGTAGAAGCAGTATGTTGGAAAAGGCTTAGTAGTGTTACAATTTTTCAAATAGAGTAGATTAGAGTTTTTATCAATTCTTGGATTTGTCTTCAGCTACCTTCTAATCGTGTTTTATGCAATACTATGCGGTAGAAGCAGGGAGTTAGAAGGAGATCATCACTAACAACAATCCTTGAAGTGATTTT